>QKMX01041647.1:0-11067 GCA_003401595.1 Venustaconcha ellipsiformis
AATTTACAAAGTTTGTTGTCTTCTCTCTTTCTTTGTTACTTACGTAACAACAATAAATGCTCCTAACTTGTGGATGGTAATGTGGTATGAGAATTTCAATTGGTTCTTAAAGAAAATCGTACCTATATTTGTATTACGACTCCGTGGACTTAAACTATGTCAGATGAAATTTTTTCTACCATAAGTCAAGACAAATTAAATTTTTTCTTTCTTACAAGTTGCAAAGAAACGACTTGAAATAACTTAGTTTTGTGAATTAAATCCGAAATAATCCTAAAAGTTATATTGCATGTCCAAAGGGATAAACTGTTTGGAATGAATTCCAACGTTCCTTCATATTCTTATGTACCAATAGTCTTGAGTGTGCTGATTGATGTACTAACAATACTGAATTTATTAATGTATCTAAAGTTTTATTGTATCACAATGATATAATACAGAAAGACATTTAATAAATTTCCAGTCAATGAGCAGTTTTATAATTCCAATAAATAATTTAAATAGTTTCTATAGAATTATAGCTAAACACAAAAACACAAAAAATTGATCAAAGATTCGAAAAGACTGATATAAGACAGAAATAGGTAATTGTCTACCTCACCTCTCTTTATATAAAATAACTGACACCTGAACTGTGACGCAACATAATGTTCAATTATTCCCTAGATAAGTTTCATTTCTAGTCGAAAATTCCATCATGTTATCAGCATGATCGTTTCCAGATTATTATAACTACGTCAACAATGTTAGACCTTGAACTTTATTTTATGTAAACATTTTATTTACTTCTTTGAATTATGATACAATTCAGGTCAAAAAACATGCCAATAGTCATATAGACAACCCTCAATCACGGAAAAAAGTCACGAATGCAACATAGATTAAATACAAACAACATTTTCCAGATTCGTTTTTTTCCCATTAAAAAGATAGGCTATTATTTGAATCAATAACTGATTGGATATCAAAATCTTATGAGTGAAGAGAATTAGAAAATATTTGTATTAGTTGTTGACTTAAAGGCCATAACAAAGAAAAGT
Organism: Venustaconcha ellipsiformis; assembly: GCA_003401595.1. Taxonomy (NCBI): domain Eukaryota; kingdom Metazoa; phylum Mollusca; class Bivalvia; order Unionida; family Unionidae; genus Venustaconcha; species Venustaconcha ellipsiformis. The sequence continues at coordinate 1,041 of QKMX01041647.1, forward strand.
GTTTGCCGACATCTCTTGAACAGACACTGCAAGCGTTGATGAGATTTATTTGTATATTGACTTATTTCAATCTCTTGATTTGTATCGGAGGCAAAAACTCGAAGGATTCTTTCTGTGATTTGGGTTCTTAATTACTCGCAGACAGTTTTGAGAAGCTAGTTTGCTTTTTGACGATGCATAATGTAATTAACTTTTTAGATTTTCCAGTTATTAAAACAGTTTACTTGGTTCTAGAAATTTTCACGTTTAGATGGACTTAAATTTCTTTAGTGTTTCAATATTTAATAGATTGTCATGGTTTTAGAGATTTCCCAGTATTTGAAGGAGTTTGATAGTTGTGGGCATTTCCCAGTTTTTGATGGACTTGCATAGTTCTTTCAAGTTGTCGGTATACGAAGCAGTTTAACGGGTCTAGAGATTTCTCAGTATTTGAAAGAGTTTGAAGGTTTTTGAGAGTTCCCGGTTTTTGATGGTCTTAGTTCTTTAGAGTTTACTGTATTGAAGGATGTTAATGGTTATATGAGATTTCAGTTTTGGATCAACTTACATAGTTCTTTAGATTTTTCAGTATTTGAACGAATTTTAAGATTGTGTAGATTTCCCAGTATTTGAAGGAGTTGATGGTTATGGAGATTTCTCAGTATTTGAAAACATTTCATCGTTCTAGAGAATTCAGTCTTTGAACTAGTTGCATAGCTCTGGAGCGCTTACAAAGTAACGATTCTTCAAAAGTATTTAGTGTTAATATCTACTTTGAGGTCAACGGGGAAAAAAACAGTAATGCTTAATTTAACCTAAACCCAGAGCATATATTTTGTTCCATACCATTGTATTGCTTGTATGCTTTGAAGAGTACACGTAGACAGGCTCTATTTTAAATTATTACATTTATATATAGTCTTTGATATATATTTATCTGAAAAAATCATCTAAGGTTTGCAGTCCTACAAGATATGCTATAACAAAGATCCAGTTCCCAAGAATGGCCTGCACGCATATCAGCTGATCCATAAAAGACGGCTTATGCATTCCGCATAATATATTTCTATTTAAGATACTCTTTATAGAAATTAAACCACTATTTATAACACTTCTTGACAATATGTTTTGTATCTAATGACAATTCGTTCAATCCTGTGTGCATGTTAAATTCGATAATTCTTGACAATATTTTCTATGTGGAGACACGCATGCCTTTTTGTTATTGGAGACAGAAATGGGTGACGCAAATGATATTGTCTTGTGATGACAATGGCACGCGCTTGGCTCCTAACAAAAGGGATTCAATTTCAGAACTGATATCAAAATATTAAATCATATGTAATAATGGAAACATAATTCTGGTGAGCTCCAAGGAAATCTAACATTTGTATACCAGTGGCACAAATTAATTGTTTATTGTACATACTGTGGCATGATGCTGTAATGGTTTTACGTATGTCGAACAAAGTGATTTAACTAACCAAAGGGATAAATATGTTGTATAGAGGTCTAAGGGACATAATTCTTGGTTAGGGACAAGGGAGCGAAGCCCACGAAAGAGCCTACGTTTCAAGTGTTTCCATGGCAATGTGAGCAATCTAACAATAACAACACTTACTATAAGAACCATTGCAGTTGTTGCGCTCCTTTGTAGCATTTAATATTTATATTTTTCACAGGACAGGAAACTCGTTTAAAATAAATTTGAAACCTTTTGGTTGCTTGTATATGATTAAATAAAATGAATTAAGATTCTAATTAGCTTTAATGAGGCCAAACACAATCTTGCTAATTATCATTAGGTAAAAAGACTTCTGCTTAATTAACTGAAACCTAAATCGAATAAGCCTGAAGCGAAAACGATTCTGACCGTAACTAGATTAAACCCATATGTAATAGTAAAAAGTAACTAGATTAAACCCGTATGTAATAGTAAATAAGCTCATTATTTCGATTGCAATAGTCTTCCATAATTCCGATACAACCCAATATTTTATCGGAACAGTAAGAGCTAGAATACATATATACTAGTCTCTAAATTAACAACGGTCACGATATTACGTCAGCGGTTTGTGAGATAAAGCAAATTTTCGGGTACAATGCCAATGACCACCTTGTATATCTTAAGCAAAGTGCTCATATAATGATAACTAATTTCATCTAGTAAATCAAGAAGGAAGTTATTGTGAGAATAGTAGCTGTTAGAATCATTCGGAATGGTCATTTAGAATCATTCGGATGGTCATTTTAGAATCATTCGGATGGTCATTTTTGAATCATTCGGATGGTCATTTTTGCCGCTGGGGAGTCTATTTCGATCTAGCTTTACTGCAATTGACCCATAATCAAAGACCGCAAGGACATAGCTATTGTATTCCAGTTACTAATATGTTTTTAAAAGTTAGCAAGAAATAAGTTTTTTTGGGTACATTCCATTTACTTAGCAAATTGCAGATTTGAATAACTTTGAGGTCCCACTGAAAATTGTTTTCAATGAAAACACCTAACAATATTTATGTAATAATGAGGCAAACATAAGTCTGAAAATAAGTATTCGCAAACTTTTTTTGAGTGAGTCTATCGTAATAGAAATAGTTTGCAATTGCCGCTGGTGCGCATAATGCTGCGAACAAAACTTGGATCACGATTGAATGACTGCCTGAAGATGACCATGTAGAACGTCTAGAATGGTGACTAGCTGTTTCATTATCGAACGTGCCTGAATTAAGGTTGTCATGACAGCGGTAGATAAAGATCAGAGAACATTTGGGAACCTTGCGAGGCATCAATTAAAACTGGTACTAAGAATAAATAGCGGTTTCCAATATTGACGCCTAAAGTCCTGTTTTAAGGTGCGAATTGAACTAAATTGAAAATTGTCAGAATTTCAAAACAACCATAATCTTTGGCCTTTTAAAAATATATATAGTCAATCCGGGACGTTTACCAATGGTCGATGTGGATAAACGACTTTGATGCCTCAGGATCGATTAAGAGTTATCAATGGATTATTTTGATAATAGATTTTAGTAATTATTTGTCAGAACTGTACATGGCAAGAAAATATAAAATAATTGAATCAATTACCTGGTATTACTGATGTCCAACCTTTGGCTACTGTTATAATTTATGCCATTCTTCTCGTACCGAGTCTTTTTAACACGTAGCCTTAAATAAAAGGAATACAATAGAAATACTAGAAAAAAGCCATAAATAAGAAAAACGAATAATAAACGTCATACTGTGATCATGTATTATAAGCAAATAAATTAATGAACGACAGTATTTACATTAGGAATGCATTATAATATTACATTGTCCTAAAATAATCCACTCCACTACCCCCTCCCACAAATAATCGTATAAAATTTACAATCTTGTTTAAAACATTGAAAGCCAACTATCCGAGTTTCAGTTTTGTACTCCATTATTAACCATGCACATTCGAGATTAGTTTTAAACTGCATTCACTTAATTCCATTCCTTTAAATGTTTTGTAATAATGTATATTCCTTTAGAACTTTTTCAAGTATATATTTATCCCTTTTAGATTTTACTTATTATGTTTTCTTATTTGTTGTACACGTTCTGTTTAATGTTTATTTTGAATGTGGGAAACTATTATCAATCTAATTCAGCTAAAATGCTAATAATAATTGCATACATATTTTGCGGTCGCTGCACAGTTAATCAAGCTATCAAAGAATAATATTAATTATCAATTTTAAATGTTGCCGATGATGCATGCAAGTTTTAAATCAATGTATATTTTCGGCCAAGCTTCTAATTGTGTTATATCTTTTAAGAACGAATAATACACTATCATTACAAAATCTCATTTATTATTCATACAAGCTGATACTATACAACCGTCCAATTCACGTAATTGTATCAATTGATGACATGGCAAAGTGGATGTTAAATTGATCAGTTAGCTTTCTAAACTGCAATTTATCATTTAATAGAGAATCAACTTACACATGTGGATTAGCTTCACTTATTTTAGGTTTTGGTTTTATCTACTTCATCCCAAGACTGTTTGTCCTTCGGAAAGGCACTTATTTGTCGGTCCCTCTGCATGACATGGTCATTGCTTTGCTAAAGGCACAAACCAACTAACCAGCCAAGCCAAACACTTAAAGTAGCAGGTAACTGTACAATATTACACCTTACAGATCATTGCTGAAGTGAATATACAGTTTTATGAACAAGTAAATCTTGTATTGACAGATGCGAAATAGGTGCCAATATCATAGGTATTCACGTTTTCCTACAACTTAATATACATGGATACAACTATCTATACTTGTATCATTCCATGATTGTTTTATAATGTCACATTTCATGTGTTTTACTATTTCAGCTTGTTTATAGGATGTACTCCAATGTGTTTTGTAAAATGAATGTTATCTTTTGATAATTTTTTTTTGTGTTTTTGGGAAACGGTCGAGATGAATTAATTTAAACAATAAAAAAGTGAAAAACGTTAAGAACGTACCGCTATGATGTCATGTAAAGTAAACGACGTCTTATAAGATGAATGATCATCCGCAATGAAGATATATCACGTACCACGTGCCTGTGTGCCGCTCATTTAAAGATCATCTCTCACGAAATCACATATTAATTTCCCTTATCATATGACTGGTACACTTTACAGTTTAACATAATTTATGTATATTATTTATTTCAAGATGTTAACATAGTAAGGTATGTGAATCTGATTGGGATTTGTTTTACTTTACCTCAGATCCCTTTAAAATTATTATTACCATCAGCAATATAGCGACCATCTCTCGAATCGAATGCCTAATCATTTAGGAGAAGGTCACTTCTGCTGAAATATGGCCACTTAATCTCAGTGCGGTTTGTTACAAATACACTGAAGGGTATCAGTCAGTAGACAGAGGGCTGGAGAGGGAGGGGTTCAAATCTGTAATTGGCACCAACTCCTATGACAATCGTGGTTAAAATGTTTATTTCTATTAGTAAATAAATTTTCATATAAAGAAAGTCCACAAATGCTGGTCTGCCAGATTACAGAAAGTTATCTAGTCACATTATTCTTTCAATTTTCAATCTTTAATTTCAGTGGAGAATGCATTTCACAATGATAAGAACAAAATGTATATTTTTGGAGGTCAGCTGATTTGGTATCCTTTTAAGTTGAAAGTGAAATGTTATGCTTTCCAGCAGATACTTTGGTACCTGCAATGCACGTTTTGGTGATGCAGGAAGTTCATGTTTAAAGGGTAGTAACGTCTAGAGCATTACCCGATCAGTCGTTGCAGCTTTCAAACGAACGTTTACTTATCAGCAACCTATTTGCCATCACTCTCCGTACCAAATATGACCTGATACAATGTTATCCTTCGCAACGCGCTTTGAAGTTTGGAAACCTTCAGTTATTTTTGTATAGGTAATGAAGGGCAAACGTTTGCATATAGTTATAATGCAGTAAAAGATATTTTTGAAAACATCAACATCGTTGAGCACTGAAAACTCGTGACAGTCATGAAAAAGTTTATAAAATCATATGTTGAGAACCAGATATGCGTTTAAAGGTTCCTTCGGCATAATCACGAATAAATGTTGTTTCATTCAAATAGATTCGCGCTTGCCAAACGTTAAGTTAAACAAACACAAAATCAGTTGTTGTACAGCTTAATTCAGCTTTTAGCACTGAAAATTTTGTTTGTATCGTCGTTTGGTGACTCAACTAAATCACAGCAGTTCAGGTTGAACACATCTAATCCCATAATACAACGCGTACATTAGGCTTGTTTACATGCGTGACATCATAGTATCAAAAGGCTGTAAATATTACCAGAATTGTGTAAGCATGATAATGCTTGATACGTGTTGGGTTTAAGAAATGTTTCATACACCTCTTCAATTTCATTGAAATACGAAGGCCTATTTAATTTGAAGTATGCGAGAATGGTAATGATAATACAAACCTACTCAGTTTTCTTCCATTAAGACCAATGGTTCAACAAGCCCTAATATGCATTATCCGTTCAGTACATATGAGGTGATATTAACTTGTATATTTTATCTTATTTTTCTACTTATCATGCTTATCTTGTGTCTGATACACAAATAGCACATAATGTAGGCCAAAATATAGGTCATAGTTGCTACTGTTAGTAAACACGATCTTGGTTTAAAAAATATTAGGTAGATAATGAATAATGTTGATCAATCTTTATCCTATGATTAAATAAGGGCAATGATCTGTTTTCAAAGAGACATCTTCATTTTCTCAGAATCATTTGATGACATTGATAACTATGCTCTTTAGAAACAGACTGTGTATGGAATTACGTAGCAATTAGAATGATTTGAAATCGTTATATGATAGCCAAAACGAGTATCAGACACTGATAATCGTAAGTTCAGAATAGAGGCAATTATGCCTTATCGCCATTGTTGACTAAAACAATAACAATTGGTTCCAGGCAAAAAGCTCTCAAACATTAACAAGTAATGATAGTCTTTATTTCGTCACAGAACCTAAGAAGAAGGATTGTTTCCTTTAATACACAATTCAATTCTCTTGTTAAGAGAACGTGCACTATAAAGGCGGTACTATAAGTTTGATGTGAGACAGTTTACAATTACATTGTTTTAGCCAGATGTTTAATTTCCTTATAAGTATACTATTTAGTATCATACGTATTGTTTTCTTTGACAAAACTCAAGGAATGACCAAGAATAATGCGGGCATATACATTCCTATGACATATTCTATTAAGTTAATAGGAGTTTACTGAATACGTGTTTATTTATTATTTTTAGGTTACAGCCTTTTCAAAATATCACCATAAGTAAAATTAAAATAAACGTCCCCAGTTGATGTAACATGGGAATATTTGTTTTAGTCAAAACCAAATTCATGACACCTTGAGGTTTCCACTTGTATTCGGTGATAATGACTAAACGTTGCACATGGATAAGGCGTATACCATATCTAGTGCAATCATGATTAGTAAATTTTATGCAATTGCAGCGTAATATTAATGCCTGCGAATATATGCATTTGAGAATATCGCATAAACGTGTTACTACTGGCAGAAAAGTGCTATACAGTTACAAGAGTAAATCTGCATTCGAATTATCTACCTGGACTATTGTAATCTTGTAAAGAAAGGCTTACTCATTTATCCACACATACACACACAAATAAAAAATATTTACATGTGTTTGTTGTCACCTGAATACATTTAATTTTGATGTCATTTAGAATGATATATTTCACTACAGTTTTGATCATGATGGGCGGTGAACGTTTAATAATGCAAAATGTTTAACTGTAAAAACTACATAGTGGCTTTCAAATCTGACTCAATGGAAAACATCTGTTGTCATTGCCGCTTTGCTCCGACAATAAATAAGCTGCAGTCTGTATTCCACTCAAGCCTCTTGTGAGAGACGAGTAATACAATATAATTTACAACAGGTGAACACGTGTGTAATAAGGTATATTAATTCCGTTAATTATGGTCCTCTTCTACAGGGGATATGTTATATAATTAAAATCTTCTTCGGTACACAAAGAACATCAAGCGACTATAACACCATAAAGTAAGATATATAAAAATGTATTGTTGTATATTTTGAACTTCATACTGATTCATATTAGATGTTTCACTTAATGAATATTATAGGACCAATTCATTCAGCGTTCCAAGGCAGAGCTAGGATGCACACTCTTATTTTACAATAATACCTATCATTAATATGCGTAGATGAATAGTTCAATTTTGGGAATTAAACAAAGCACTGAAACGTAAAACATTTGTTTGTTTTTTTTTTTTTACAGTGAAACTCACGGTTCAGGTCAGATCAATTACATATAGTGCACGGACCTTCCTCTCCAGGTGTATATATCCATTTGCTTGACTCGATTGTTAAATTGTGAAGGGGATTCTAGATTAAGAGTAAATTAGTCATAGATTTCACAAAGTACATAAAGCAATTACACGAAATTTGTTATTTTCTCCCAATATCAAGTTTGATTGCATTAGCCATTGTTTTGGAAAATAGTGCATAGCACCAAAAGAGATACATATCTATATTCATCAATATAGATTTTTCATAATTCAGCTATTAATGGGTATTGCTGTTCGTTTTTAGATAATCTGCTATTGCATTATATGCTACTCTTTCATACTCATTTTTCTCGCTTTCTATCAGTTTGCAATAACATTTAACAACGTTTATTTTAACATGAACTGTGTGTCGTTTTGTTCCTGTGTCATCTAGAGGCTTGCATAATAATGGGGAGCTCTACTGACATTTCATATTAGTCTTACGAAATATTCATGAATAATCTTAATGATATTCATTTTCACATAACTCCAAATCAATGATCCAAACAATAGTAAAGGTATAATATCGCTATTAAATAGGTTCAGCTGACATTCGATAAGAAGAATATGATTCAAAATCAAATTTGGAAGAATAATAAAGTTCTTTAGTCTTTAACACTGTTGCCATGACTTTGCTATATAAAAACAGTAACTGTGATGAAACCTTATTCATTTTGTTCTTGTCGTCTGTATAGTAATGCTACAATATCCTGTTAAAGCATTCATATCATTCATTCGCTTCTGGGTGATGAGGTATTGATGCATCTCCATGGATACTCAGTAGTAGAACCAGCTGTTGCACCAAGGTGCTAGTAAAGCTGGCCACTGTCTGCTAATATGATCCTTGGAGAACAAACTCAGATACATAACACAACCATTGATTTAACGACATTTTTGCATTACCTATACTGGAGACAAAACTCACAGGGTCCCGTGTGTCATCATAAACCACCGTGATAATGTAATTCTGTCCAAATTTCGCTCCAGGAAACGGCACCAAAATATCCAATGCAGATTTAGAAAACTGTTTTGATTATACTGGTGGGCATTTCACTGGTGTTTTTTCATCTGCAAACTGTTTCGTTGTCATCTGATACCAATGAAACGTTGGAAATATATTTTATCCTCTCTAAGTTTTCTAGGTCACCAAATGATTGCAAAATCTATTTTTTCTCTATGCAAATGTTACCGAAAAAAGGGCAATAGTATGCCAAATCCATTACCATGTTCTACAATCCTGCTGGTACGACAAATTGTTCCACTCCACGCAAACCATCACTGGATTCCCATTTTCTCTGCAAAGTAATATTCACCTAAAAAATGCAGTTCGTTTCTTTTCAGCCACCTGACAGGTAAAAAAGGACTTTTTCTGATACTTTACATGAATATATTTTCAGTACGTATTGCCGATATTCTATATGCAGTATTTGCCGTACGTCTATCCTTAATATCATTACGCTAATCAAAAGCTTCAGTATCGATGCAATTTGTTGACCTTTCCGTTCTCCTTTTCATCCTCACATCTATCAGTGTTCTCCACAGTGATTGCTTCGTCGATCTAGTAACAATAATCGTCTTTTTATCTAAGCATATTCATCCCCAGTAGAGCTTAGGTGGCTAAATTTGTGGCAAACTCGACTTGAGCTGGTCCACTGCGATGAGCATTATTAACATTTACCATAGACAACTGTGTTGTATATGATTCACCTACTGCTTTGTATAATGTAACTCTGGAATTCCTATTTGCAGCTTTATTCAACAAACGCCACTTTTATTATAAACACGATCTCGCGCCCATTTACAATTCCTGTTTCGAAAATAAGCATTCCTCCAATCAAGTCCTTCATAAATAACTTTGCGGGATTGTCTTCCTTATCTGCTTGAAAATCCATAGCAATATTCCCAATTCTTTGCATCTAACTACTTGTTCTTATGATTCGAAAACTTGCTCTGTGATGATTGTTTAACATGCTGCCAGAAACATTCTGAACACATGCGCTTTGAGTACTTACATTAAATTTGTGTGAAAAGTGTTCTTCTGGTATTTGGAATAAAATTTTATGTAACGGAGCTACGGCCATCTGAGAAGCGCTTGATCAATCCTGGACATCTGAGATCGGTTCATCTCAAGATTAACGCTCTCTCTCTCTCTCTCTCTCTCTCTCTCTCTC
>QKMX01041657.1:0-16493 GCA_003401595.1 Venustaconcha ellipsiformis
AATAAATAAATAAATAAATAAATAAATAAAAAGGAGCAAAGATAAAGAAGAAAAAGAGAAATAAAACCTGAAATGAAATACCCTTATTTATGCACATGTGACAAATAGTTTCAGGAATGCCTAAAATTGTCTGTAAGTATATATCCACTGATAATTACAATTCAAAGTCCAGTCTTCTTCAAGAACAAATCCGTTTATCTCATTAAAAGTAACCATATTATTAAGTTTACGTATCGACGTTTGTTCTAATCAAATAAAAGCTATTTGTTTTTAATTATGAGTAGCTGAACGTTGTCTGAGCACCACATGAATATGCAAAGTGATCTGTATGTCGTCCAGACAGGGGTTCAACTGCGTGACCTTCAGATTACTAACCGTGTTACTGCATACCACAACAGAACTGGCACTCGGTGACATAATCGCTAAATAAGCGAGTCTGTTATCTGGAGCTTTAATATCCAATTTTGTATAATATCCCAACGCAGGCAAACTCAAAGGTCACGTCTGTGTGTTATGAGCAATATATTAGTTTCCAAAACGTGGCCCCATTACTCTGTTAATTTTCGTGACTTAATTAAGTCAGTATAATATATCTCTTGGAATTAATTTTTAACTAAGCAAAATTCTTTCAAAATAAGTGTGTTATTAATGCGGTTTTGCAAAACGGGAAATTGTCAATGTTTATTGAAGCACTTCCAATGTAAAATCTTCTTTTGCGGGTCTGTGTAGTTTTGCAATTTGTAAAGTTCATCAGTTTGGGAATGAAGTATATTCATTTTCATTCGCAATCCCATAAAACATAAATAGAAGTGATCTGTATTTTTTAAACTAAAAAAGGAAATTGTGAACTTTCCTGAACTGGTAACGAAACACTTCTGTCATTCAAAGATATGTCCCCTGTTTCCATCATTCATGATGACTTTTTTACACAACATAATGCTGAAAGGTTAACACTGCTACGATAATTTGTTTTGGACGTGATTAAATTCAGCGCTACCACCAAGAATAACATATAAAAAAAAATTCCGCCAGACCGGGACTGGTACACATTACCTCCCTAAAGTGTTCTCAGAACGCAGGAATCATTTCAGTCGAAGCTCCCAAATCGTCCCACTAAAAGAATTATCATCTGACTTGGGTGGAAGAAGATCAAATGGACAGTTCGTTATATATACTCTCAAAATATATACAAAAAGATGCAATAAATCTGAACAAGTAAACAAATACAACAAAATATGACAGTAAATGAGTCTTAAAATTACCTGATATACTGGTGCAAACCTCGCTCAGTCCAAGCAAGGCGAACACTGGAGCTTGATGAAACACGGACATGTACGATGCATTGTAAGAATTATTTGCAATTATTTGAACAAAATGTACCTGCTGTTTTCGATACTTTTCCAAACCACCGGCATAACACAATGCTAGCACAGCCAGTAACATACCTACTCCTGAAAAGGCATAAATACACGCACAAAGATAAACAATATACTACAAGAAAAAAAGAACTATACACTGGCATTGTGTTGTCGGTTTTTGATGCTGATGTGGCAAAATTTAACTTTAGTTCACTGGGACTCTAAAAAGTTCTGCAACATACATTTCTTTAATTCTAGTCCTAACGTCACTGGTAAGATATGATGCAAAAACTACGTTTTCGTAATTTTAGATACATGTATGAAGATTGTTGCATCGTGAACATTATGGGTGTTCAACAACATGTAGAGACAATTTTTGTGGAGTTACAGCCTAACTGTTGTAAATAAACAGGCCTAAAATCTTTGATAGAAACTTAAAGGATAGTCCCTTGTGAATGGCGGTAATGCAACATGAGCATAAAAAAAATGATCCAACACAAAAAAGCGCTCAGTCTTATTAAATATCCTCTAAATATTTAGTCAAAATATGTAGAAGATAAAAAACAACAACAGGTAATCGACATCTTAGCAAACTTGAAAATAATACCTCCATACCAATTTGCCATATATTTTCAAATCCGTAAAATGTTTTTTACGAGTACATAATATAACACATTACCATCTTCAGGCGGTAATGAAAACATACGGGACAGAAACGAAATCTACAAATTATATTTGATATTGATATATGTAACTCATCCTTTGATCAGATTATTTCCTAGTATGTTAAAAAGGGTGCAATATTAATTCAAGTGCAGGATCAATTGTTTACACTGGTTTCGTTGACTAGGATGGTTATACATTTTAAATTCTAAATGCATATCAAAAGTTTTCGATATTTTGCGGTCCTATATATCAATAGCAGGCGAAGATCACCTTCCTTGAATGTTTTTTTTTTGAGGTCTTGTCTAGAATGGTGCAATTCGTAATCGGATTATCATATTAAATGTTACTTCTAAGGAAACTTTACTTGACATCAATAGTAGTTCAGGTACAACCTATAAAAGTCTACTTGCCTATACGCTGAATATAGGTCTGGCTTTCTCTACATCTGATCAACAATGGGTATATTACGAAGTCCATCAGTGGAATGAATAAAATAACCATGACTGGATTGAAGTAATTTAGAAAGGCTGGAGGAACAGTAACACCACCACTAATACTAATGTCCAAGTGTACAGTCTGAAGGAACAGGCATGTGGACATCTAGAAGAAGGATGAATACATTTGTTAAGACTTAGATATTACATTTCCGATGAAAATTCATATTCTGAACCAAAACGAGTGAGACTAGAAAAGAGAGAAACCTCATCGATCATGTGGTAACCTGGTTAGGTACACATATTTTCTTCTCTTATAAATGTCGATATCATCACGCTCAGATGCAGCTTAGAAGAATCGTGCCATATAAATATTAGATTCATGAAAGAAACCCCTTAAAATAGGATTCTGTGTACAAATAGCTACATTGTTTAAGACCTTTAAGCACAATAAGCATGTTTTACGTGTTTGAATGCGTTCTCATGTTCAGAAAGTTACCATTATTCTTGAGAATGAATGCTCTCTTTATACAAGCAAAATTACAGAGCTCTACTTTGATCGGACACCACAAACACACGAGCTACTGTCACGCACGGAATCAATGAAATGTATTTAATCACAATGTTTACTTACCTGTGCATAGCCCATCCAATAAGTTGTAATGAAGCCATATATGGGTAGAGTCTTGAGCACAGTTTTAACATCACGAAGTTACAGACGGACTCTCTTCAGAGTGACCTGTTATTTTCTTCCAGGCTTTGCCACGCATCATAATTGTTTTCTTTATGACACTGTCTGAAAATTATGATACCGGAAGGAAGCAATGAAAAAACAACATATGATAAAGGTGTAACAAATGCCATAACAAAAATGCCGTTACATCTCCCTGTGACATGGATAGGCAGAGTGGGTTTAGCGTGAGTGAAAAGACAAAGACCAATTATGAAAATAACCTATGCAAATGAATACGGACATACTCAAACACGTGCAGTTATGACATCACCTAATTCTACATACACAATCAACCTGTAATTGGGTATACAATTTAGACGAGACAAATATTTTCTATAAATGGTTTATACATGCACTATAGACTGCAACTCGAATGATAAATTGATTTCTAAACAAATTATTTAGACGTCTTCTACATATTGCCCCAGCAAGAAGACACGCCTTTTTGTACACGTTAAAAGGACTATGCAATTTTTATTTTGGCATAACTATATTGTGACAATATAATTTATGACGCTATGCTATACAAGACATAAATTTTAAAAATTTTACTGTTCACAAAACAGATATAAATGTATTAAACTGTGTACATCAATAAAGAGCAGGAAATTGTGATACCACACTGTTGATATAATCGGCTTGAAGCCCCTTATTGCACTGTAATAGGGCGCGAAACAAGGAATGTTATTATATACGGTATCCCATTCAGTTTGACGAATAACCCAACAGAACCTCACATTCGCTCAAAGGTTGGTACATAATACATTGAACCTGTAAAGTCAATATACCACAGGTTTCACGACCAATTTTACTAGGCCAAACTCAGGAAATCACATCTACAGCTGAAAGATAACACTTATAAAGTATACAGCAAAACGACAAGGCATCAAACAGTGTGACTATTCTAAAACAATGAAAACAAATAGACTCTGTCTACAGGTGCGTGGAGGAAACAATGGATAGAAAACCTGTGGTAAGTGAGATTTAAGCGCCAGCACTTTGCAAGTACCACAGGAAGTCTGTCGATCTATTGAGTAAAACTATGCATATCACAATCGTTCAACATAACTAAAATATACATCATGGGGAACGATGTACAACAAAAAGGACTCAAACGATATAAAATGCAATACAACAGCAATTTTCTCACACAAGTCCCCGAATCGAAGAGCCGACGTCCTTCATGCAGATTTCTGAATCTTCAGAGGCCTTCAAATACGTTTTAAAGGATTCTGATAGAATCATCGGGTTGACACTGAAAGGTTATACGCTACAGGATAAGTTCTTGAATATCCAGTCACAGCAAAGACTTATAATGAATATATTTGTTAAATTCCAGGAGAGGCTAACACGATAAAGCAGCACATAATGATCATCAGTCTGATTAGTTCGCAGGTCTGGGGTAGTACGCACGAAGCAGACGTTTGGTATTTATTTATTGATTCCGTTGATTTATCAAACCCACCAGTATCAATTTGGATTTTATAACATTTGTAATGGTATCGAGTGTCACTGAAAAAAACATTTTCTTACTGCTCTCCATTGAGGGTCTACGATAGGCTCTACACTTTTCTGGATGCCTGCTATTCTTAGAGGAACCGGGAAAGCCGAGAAAATGCCTTGTGATCCATTAAAGTAATCTAGTGTAAAAGCAATATATGAGACGCAGAAGAATGTGCAAGACTTATACAACTATGTCACAATCAGTTGCTAAGGGATGCATTTATAATTGATTGCCATCGATACTTTCAAAATGTTCCTCTAGAAAGAGTCACTTCCTTTGGAAAATACACATTTTAGCAACTGTCCCTTCACACGTTTGCGTCACTTCCAGAAATTGCATCATGTAGATCTTTATTAGCCAGATGCTATGCATTATTTGGATATATGTTGACACTTATTATACATCCGGTATGACTACCTCCAACAGCTCTGATATATATTACAATGCTGAACACTCACTAGGTGCCCAGGGTGGCCGAATGGTCCACCAATCACTAACATCTCATCTAGGCGGATCCTAGCGTGGGGCTCAGCCAACGTGGATATGTGAGCAAGCATGTCAGCAGCTTCACATTGGTCGTTGGTTCTTCCAGGTGTTTTCCCAATTTCTTCTTCTACCAGATATACTATCCGCCATATATCTCCTATAATGTGCTAAAAAGTTGCGTTAAACCCATAAACAAGTATTTAATCGGGCCCTTTATATACAGAACAATTCTTCTAGGTTTGCCAACAACTTTCAACAAACTTAGGAGACTGATGCCCAAATTAAATGAAGAAGGTGAATAAGAGAGAGAATTGCGTTTAGTTTTATTTCATTTCTATTATGATAGCAACGGTTTTACTGACATTGTATGCTTATCGCACAGTAATAAAGAAGCTATAATGGGACACTAAACTGTAGCGAGATCCTTCATTGTAATAACACAAAATTGACTTAAATAATAGAAAAAGGTTTGAATTACCATTGGAACATACACTCTGGAATCTGATATAATGTGATCTTTCTGTGATTATGCTATGCAAAATACATTACTTTTTACTTTCCTCTATGGCTGGTTGTATTGTGTTAATGCTTTGTTCAAACGAAAATACTTTTTAAATGAAATATTCCTATGAACATTTAGAAATATGGAATAACAAAACTGATACATTTAATTTTGATAACAACCATGATTAACATGCTCAATATCTAGTAAATTAACTAATTGAAGAAGTACGTAGAGATCGTAAATTGCATAGAGATAGTCATTTTGCAAATGTGTGCAAAATCCATGGCACAATTTTCGAAGAAGGTTGCGAAAAAGTTGTTGCGCATGGCAATAGCTGGTACCATTGTCACTTCATGACAATTCTAGTGGTGGTTATTGTATACGATGCAATAGTATACATACCTGACACAAGACCATTGAACAAATACATTATCTATACACCTGACTCCTTTTCGACCTTTAAAGCTATGTACCTTAAACTAATTAATTATCAAGGGCTATTATTATCTAAACAGAAAAAAACAAAACAATATCGCACAAATGGTACAAGCACGTTTCCGTCATTTTGACAAACCATGACTTTGGATTTTGATTTTTCTTGATATTTTACTGTTATGCATATCTATAGTTTTTGTAGCTCCTATTACATGATTTTATTTAATCTGTGTACTTTATATTCATGGTTGTAAATTGTACAAAATATCATTAGTTAGATATTGCGTGCGTGACCTGAATCTGTTAAATGCGTAAAATTACGTAGGATCTATTAATAGATGCTGAGGTATGTGTGTTGACAATTACTAATAATACTCTTAATAATAAGACTTAATGGCGCGATTTGATTAGTTACTCAGTGGCTGATGGATTTCGACGATTCTAGAAGAATTCAGTAACTTCCCATTGGTTGGACTAGGTCACCTGAATAGGCAATTTCAAGGTAAAATGCGTAAACAAAAAAATCTATCACGTGTCGTGTATTGTGAAATATAGTCGTAATAGACGGTGTATACAAGGAGGAAACGGACCAATCAGTTTCATTCCTTTTTTGGAGTCATTTTCATGTTTCCGTTGTAAGTTGGCAGACGTTGTTTTATGTTGTACTTAAATTTTATTATTCGAGAGGAAAACGTTTTTGAACTGTTCAGTGCAGATAGAAAGTACTAATTTCTCGGACTATAATATTATTCTGGAACAGTTATGAATTATTTAAAGGAGTTCTGGCCAATGCCATGTTGATAACGTCACGATTTTTGAATGACCAGCAACTTAGATGCATTTGAAATTTGTACGGAACCTTTCATTTTTGGGACTTTAATAGAATTTTTATCATGATTATTTTCGATTCGCATCATAATTCTTTAAGTTCCTCTCACATGTCCATTTATAACTTTAATAAGTAAATTATTTGTTAAGTTTTATAAAACTTTTGGCTTTTCTTCTTTCTGCTACTTAGTTTGTGACCACAGTCTTAACATTAACTTCGTTCTAAACATCACACTGCATTACTACCTTTTTAAACTCCCTATGTGTTTTTGTTGTCGGCTAATATCTTAATTCACTTTTTACATCAAATACATGTCCAGAATGTTGCACAGTAGCCAAAATATAGATACTGTGTAATTTGTGAGCATTATGTTCTTTAGTATATTACGTGTAACGATGGCCATTATCCAAAACAGTTTCTTGTGTTCATAACCTGTTTGAGATGAATAACCATTTCATTAGTTATACAGTCAAGTAATTTATATTATCAGCGTATATGCACTTACAAGATTTTCCTATATCACCACCTTATGCAAACCCTTTTTAATCCTTCTAACAACTGCACTGAGTAATGATATAGATTTCACCTACAAATTGAAACAATTTCCCCCTTTGATCATGCTCTTAAGTTCACACTGTTCTATAGATATTTTGTATATATGTATAAAGAATCCTGCAGATGCAGTAGAAATAATCATGTGGTAGGAGACATAGTTTCTGTAAAGGTAACCGTAACATTGCTAAGAAGGAATATTCTAGAAATAGAATGAAATAGAGTGAATTGTGACTGGAGTAATAATTGAGTTCAAATGTATATACATTGCTTGAATTCGTTGACTTTTATTGACAATTAGATTCTCTGAAGAAAAGAATGGGATCTAATTCAATATTTTAGCACACACAAAAACACTAAAAAAACAAACAGTCGACGCAAATCACACTTGCATATGTTTAATTAGGGCGCAAATGAAACTTAATTGTCAAAAAATGAAAAGCGATGATGTAGTACTAATCTCCTTCAAAGATGTATAGGAGTTAATACCTTTCACGGCCATGTTTGTATTTATTCTGGTTAGAAAATCCAACCTTAGTAGTCTTTTATGGAGTACAGGATGATTTTCTTTCAAACAGCAATTGTTTTTATGCATTATATAAGTTTTTACACAATTTACTATGTTCAGAACATGTGCAATACTTGCATACTTTAAAACAAATTTATAAGAATATCGTAAACGTTACAAAAGTAGTTTTTGACGTTCCAATGACCGTTGTTTCTTCCAAAAATGCAACCTTTATGCCAGAAGATCTAATCAGTCTTAGTACCGAATCAACTAAGCGATTGCGCCACGAAAACAAAATAAATTAATAATATAAGATATTGACAAAAGGGCTTAGAAACATATTTATTTGTCTTAGGGAAAGAAGCAGAAGTACAAGACAAATTTATAAATAGCTTACCAAAATAGATATGTACCTTAGAAGCATTGGTAGAAAATAACAAATTCCTTAAACAGAAAATTGCATGGTTCACATCAACCCGAAAGTCGTTATATATCTATGCATATTGATATGTATATAAACTTTATTGCCAGTCATCCAAATATAAAGATTTACAGCCGAAATATATCTAGAACTTCATCAGGAATGGCATTCTTAAAATTGAACACTCTACGGTGCAGCAGTCATCATGTACTCAGATTTTACACATGTTTGAATATTTGAACTACATACAGCTTCATGGTAAGTGTTGATGTGGCAGCGACTCCCAGAACGTTATTCGATTAAGACGATTATTTGCAGTCAACAAAAAAGAAAGGCCATACAATCTTATGTAAAGTTAGAAATATTTCGGTTATAATCCATGGCTTATTATCTTAGAGTCATATTAATTCCAGATAAAGTCTGGAATATTTGACAATCATTCTGAAAAAATAAATCTGTACTGCCTAGTTCGGAAATATTCCTCACTTTCGTATTGATGCAAAAAAAAAGATTTTTCACTTCATGAAGAGTTTGACCAATCATAAATGTTACACAAATGTCAAGACTTACCGGAAGAATGAACATGATTATAAGTTCTGTGTCCTAGTAGAAATACGACAACTCCAAGAAACAGCACCAGCAAGGATAGCAGATAACCCCAGTAGAATGTATTTTGTTGCTGAATGTAGATCACAGTGATCGATGCTAGAGATCCAATGTTTATGGCCAAATAATACCTGAACATATTAAAATAACCGTAATAGCTTTGAGCTCTGCTGTTTTAAGCACATTTATGTGACTAATAACGTGTTGCTCTACTCTAACCATAATTAGCCAATTCTCCCATGTGCAAAAGATTTTACTTTCAGTCTGTAGGGAGTTATGCTGTTCAAATGACAAACAGCAAATGTGCCTATGTGATCTGGACATTTAGATGAAAAAGTGTCTTTTGGTATACACTACAAACAACAAGCAGATCACGTTTCTACTTAGTGACAGTATCCATTATACAGGCGAGACCTAATATCAATATCTACAAACGACAATTAGATTTATCTATTATATAATAATGTTTCTCCATTAACCGTATATTATCAGAATCATGCCATATTTCTCGATACTGCAATCCTTCATACTGCATGACACGTGTGTCTAAAACTAGTATGATGTGTTAAGAGCTACTTTTTGCAAGGTAAAAGCAATGCACGCTCGTGTAGTAGAAGGCAGAGCTTTTGATTATTAGATTTAATTGTGGATAAATTAATCAAGCTGTCTTAGCCATTTGAAAGTAGAGCTGATAAAGTTAAGGATGTGAATGAGTTAACAGGGTCACAAAAGAAATTTTCAACCAAGAAGACGACTGAACATGATATCCGCATGTCCAGTAATGGCTTATAACAGCAAAAATTGAGACATGCAATATTGAAAATATAATTCTGTTCATTTAAACACTTATTTAGCATGAATATTCATTACGATTCGCAGATCGCTTGGTTCAGACCGCCGTGCTTTCTCTCTTATGGGTATAAAAATAGCAGAAGAAGGCAAAATAGGGCCAAAGGGTTATCATGTCGTTTTCAGATATGTTCCATTTACAAAAGGCAGGTCAGTCACTAAATTAAAAAGCAGGCCAATAACTAAATTAGAAAAATGCAATTGGAGAAGGCAAAGTTTAGCATAAAAGAGCAAATACGCCATGATGATGAAGTAACCTTATTTTTCTCAGGAGAAATTGTCTCTCACACCCTAGGTGCTTTGCAATTTTCCCAGTTTTACTTTCTTGAGAAATTTCTGGGTTGCTGGGTCCCTCCAACAAAACATTTCATCTATAACAATTACAATAAATATATGTACCTTTCTACATCTTGAATATCCTCCAAATGTACTTTCTTGGGTATTTGTGAATTACATCGGTTTCGAATATTGATCGACAGAGTGAAATTGTACAGCAGTCTAGATTACACTTCCAACATAGATCACATTCAAGGGGAGAATTTACGGCACTCTAGCATTTTTTTTCTGAGCTACATTGCACTCCTAATGTCATACGGCATAGCTCAGAAATGTTTCGTTCATATATTCCTATACAAATACAGTAACATAAAATTATTCTGCAGAAAATTATAATGAGCTAGTAATTTTGATTGGAAAATTTTAACGGAAGGTAGGTGCTACAGAGACATCGTGTGGAATTGTTGAAAACTCTAACGATATATTATGTGACAACTAGTAATCATTATATAATTTTTTTTTATTTAAACTGTAATCTGATGATTTTGTTTCTTCGAATCTATTGTATTTCATGCTACCTTACTTTTCTCTCCTGCAACACATATTATAACTTCTAGAAAACAAAATATTAATGCATGAACAGGAAAACAAGACATTTCGCTTCCATTCTACTCTCTTTTGTTTCTGTCTCTCTTCTACCCCATTCTCTCGTTATTTTAATAGATATATTGAAATCTCCATTAGTATGTAACCCAGTGTTATCCATTTATTCCTCTAACTCCTATTTTATTTCTGTTTCACGTCGATCAGATTCATTTTGTTAGGCCCTTGATTGGTTCATTCTCCGTAGATTAATGGAATGATTAAAAAACAACAAAAGACAAAATAAGAAGAAAAAAAACCAAATAATAATTTTACAAAAAAACGACATCTTTAGTGCTTAACATTTATTGCAAATTTGACTACGGTCTTTATCGAAAATAATCTGTTGGCGTCTGCTTAAAATGGGTTGCTAGCGACAATATAGTGGCACGTTGACACGAAATATGTTCTTTGTGTTCAATAATAATAACAAAACAAAAGAGTTTAATTTGTCAATTTGTTCAACTATGCCTTTCTTTTAAGGACATTGAAAGGATTATAAAAAGATTTACTTCAACCAGCTGCGTACATTTGAGATGAACAAGTGGAAGGAACATTGATGTATTTATGAATAGTGTAGAGTACTGGTATGCATAATATGTATTATAATTTTCCACATTTTCTTTAATATTTATCTAGTCAAAGGGTTCAGAATACATTACATGTTATGTTCCACTCGGTAATGGAGATAGCATAAATATTCAGTGAAGTCGCTTTCCGTGTAAAATGTTCTTATCAAAATTATATTGTTATAGAACCATACAATTGCATACAAAATCACAATGAATCGTACGGTAAGAATTTTCCTGGTTACCTGTAATTGTCTTTCTTATACAGATGAGAAAAATGTTGATACAATTTTGTTAACTATGTACTTTTATAAAATTGCTGTCTTACTGTACCATTAGGAATAGCTATAATAATTGGGAATGTACGTTCATATAATTTCCATAGAGTCGTCTTGTCATTGTATAGTTAATGCGAAACATAATCTAAACTCTGTATACAGTTTGTAGAAAGTCCAAGTTTGTTTTCCTATGTTGTGCTGCCAACTTGTTTTGCGAAAAAGAAATATATCACCTTCTTGCTAAAATTGTTAATGCTGTATTTTGAGTGATCTTGATTGTGTATTCCTTTCATTGTTTATCTCAAACTTACGACATATCTATGACCCTGACAATGCATTTTACCATGTCTATCGGATTGGGATGAAACTCTTCAACTTGTATATCATAGAATTAAAGATAGGATAGCGCTCAAAATAGCGATCTTATAAATATTTATTTCTCATCAGGATAAGGATAAATTAGATGAACATAGTTCTATAACATATTCATTTAAATTGTATAGTCACATTTACGTTTGCTTGATTAAAAGTGGTATAACAAACAAACAAACAAACGTACGTACGTACATGTATGCTCGATGTCACTGGTTTACCGCTTATGTTCTGCTGTGTTTTGTGATTATTCGCACATAAAATATAAACAGTTACATAAAAATACTGTTATTCTAGCATTAAAGTAAACTTTATGATCCGATATCGAGAAATATTATTTATAAGAAGCGTAAATAAATAAACTAGTAATCTATAGGATAGAATTCCAGGTGGTGCCTACAGGGCAAAGCCTGATGAAACTCCTGTATGTTAAGCATTTTCAGGGGATAATTGTAACATTCCAACTATGACGGAAACATTTTGATTACTTAGCGCTCAGAATGATCTGGATTGGGGAAGGGGGTGGCTCAACCCTCCGGTCCGCCCTATATATCTTTAAGGTAAGTCCCGTGTTTGTGAATTAATTTGGCTTCTTATTACACTTTGTTTCTTAATGTCAGCAAGAAATATAACTCATCACCAATAGCTGCACTTTTTTCTTTTTTATTCTCACCCCACTACCAACACGCGTATAGACTTCTTTCAGGAATTTAAAACGTATGTTGTTACGAGCTCATACTCGTGAAACACAGTATAGAAGTCCATATCACTTATGATCACGAACTAGTCCTCTCATCGTGGACACATTCAGTATTAGAAACCATAGGTGTTTTATATGCATTTTTGTCAACCACCATAAAAATAGGATATCACTCCCTATATGGGTGTAGATGAGTTCAGTTTACAAGAAAGAGCCACCATTGTTCAACTCACATGGTGAATACACCCAGGATCTCCACAAATTGATGTCATCTACTCTTGTTTGTTAAACATCATACTAAGTATGATCAACCTCTTTCATTCAGTGCACATGGAGTTGAGTTTACTATGCAGAGACCATATTAACTATGAAACTGTGACCTTTAATTTTCCATACCATTCTTGAAGGCGACATCTATTATCCGAAATCTTTGTTATCGCCACCTATGTATCCTCATGAAACATGATTCCTAATGTGATCATCCGTATTCTATCCACATAGATAGAGTGCAGTTTAAATGAAGAACAAAGAGATGGGCGGACAGACGAATGGAAGTAATTACAATATGTCCACACAAATGTATCATATTGATTTTTATTGAAGTGGAAAAGGAACATCCTGGGTAGAATTCGAGGGCAATATTACTATAAATAATATTTACATACCGATAAAATAAATCTCTATATTGGCTGTAGAATATAAAATAGTTAAATGCAAGCAAAACCGTTATTGAAATGACCACTGTTATTTGTGTTATTTACCATTGTCCAATATTGTATTAAATCTAAAGTTTCAATTCTAGTTAAACCCACTGTATATTGATGTTTTATGGTATGTTGGGATGTTCCGATTACATTTGTATGTTATACATGCACATATTCATCCAAAAGTAATAAAGCAGAGGTTTCCTTTCTACAATCCTGTTGAAGATTATGTCAGCTCACAGAAAAAACAACTATTAACATTCTCCATGCTTATTAGCTTAACACTCACAAGATATATTACATTATCTAAGGTGTCAATTGATATACATAGTACCACGTGCTTCCGTGAATGATGTATGCAAACCGAATCTCTAAAAATCATAATGCGTTCATAATAATGTTTTTTGGGAATCATGTACATTTACTTATCAAATGTTTATTGCAATGTTTAATTCATAAATATGAAGACTGCCAAGCAGCAACAAGCCTTATCATATTGCCTTTATAGCCCAAGACGTCTTATATTCATCTTACATAACGTTCAATAAAAATGTCCACAATTTCAAGCACATGCTTTTTTATTACTACCCTATAGTAAAATCTGCTCACATGTGGAGTCTTTAGACAATTAAATCATGTTTGTGTATGTAGACATACTATGGAAAAATTATTATCGAGATGGTTGTGAGAGTGCGAGATGGGCCTGATCATCATAATAGGTGGCATAACAATGCAAGCGGTAAAATTGAACCTCCACACTCAAGAAAAATACAATAAGTCAGATCATGCTTCAGGATATTAAAAACCTACTTGAAGAACAACTTTATCATCATGTCTAGAAAATAAGAAAGAATTTCGGTCAAAAAATCAGAAACTAACGAGACAATTTAACAGTTGCAAACACCTCGCAGCTGGGCCACCCATCCTGCTATCTTTTTCCATTTTGTTTTTAAAATACATTCTCCCCTAACCCATACACAAAATTAATACATCCAAGTAAAAAAAATAACCATATATATATTTCCACGAAATAAATTTAAATTTACAATATTACTACCTTCACATCTTTCAATCTATTTATTTTTATAAGATCTTAGACCAGTCACTCTCCTGTCCTTCAAATTGTGTCACAAAAACTGGAGGTCAACAACCTCCTAATTAATTTTCGTTTCAAATCCCATCGAATCCTTTAATTTCAAAATGTCAATAACAATCCTAACATCCCAACGTTTTTCTAAACCTCAGGCCACCAACTCGGCATATCAATAGAAAAGACGTACATATCTCCCCCAGTACATATTTCCCCAATCTTTTTCAGGAACTCTGCAATAGTTTTGCGAAACACAAAATCTTATTATTAAAAAATTGTATTGGACAAACTCTTACGCTTCTACCTTCATCTCTTTTATTATTCTTTCAAATATCAAGCACTACAGAATTAAACAATGAAGAAACCTAACTGCTCTGATATTTATATGACACAATCGACCCTCCAAAATTAGATAAACTACCTAGCCACCGCTCCAGTTTCTATCAAAAGAACTCGACCAAAAAACTCCATTTTATAAACATCAATATTAATTATTTTTTAAAAAACTACATCCACCCACCGATTGTCTATATTTTATTGGGAAAAATAGTAGGACGCCGGCTTTTTCTCCTTTTCGTTTTTTATAAAACAATACTGCAATTAATAAAATAAAATTAAAAGTTATGCGTATCCTTCAACTGTCTTTTTAAAACAATAATCAAGACCCTGAAATTAAGAAGAAAAAAACTAGTAGGTTACCTACACTACATTATCTCAATTTAATATTTAAAAAGTCTTAAACCACTGTAAATAGGACGACCTATCCTAAAATTGTTTTAAAAATCACAAATGGTCCAAATTATATTCACACCTTGACCTTACCTTTCCTTCAGCGTTTCTAGTCTATCCGAAGAATGGTTCCTGGAACCAGAAATAAGCCGCTATATCCTCCAATAATAAAACTCAGATATTATCAATAATTTAAAACGAAACCTCGTTGTAAAAGCTCACGTATGTAGGCTTTCACGTCAGAATTGCAGCTTCACTAGTGACAACATATAGCAGTGAGAAAATGTGATATAATTGAAACAGAGGCTTCACCACTCATGATAATACAAATGATTTCCATTACACGAGCAAAATATTTGTTGTATTTTCTCAGAAAACGTAGCTTTTGTTTTATTAAATAATTTTAATGGAAAAAGTCTTCGATTTGCATGGATGTCTCCACTCTGCGCCAATGCAAAGGACAGCTGCATCACTATATCGAGAACAAAAGTTCCTACATTTTAAAACAATTTTGTTACGGAGACGTTTTTAAAAGTTAGTACATATCATGCTTCAAATTACGTATTTTGTCAAGATAATTACTGCATTAGTACTAAAATGAAGAATTTGTTTTCGATAACAGATTTTATGCGCGGATTTATACTGTAGAGTGTTCGTTAACTTTAAACGTAACAGAGAGGTGGTATCTGAGCATTGAGAGCGCAATATCTGGAAAAAAAGAGTTTAATAATTTTGAATTTAATTGTGTGAACTTTCATTTTTCATTTTACTAATTTCTGCATTTAAACGTAAATTTTTGTTTGACCTTGGAAAACTTGCATTCTAGCTCTGCAACAGACGCTGCATAGAATTTTCGATTGTAACTTAGTTTCAGTCCGTAATAAACACTAATCATGGTTTAATTTTTCCATTGTTTCAAACGCGATTAGGATGCGAGTTAAAATTCCTACTTAAAACATTATATTACTATACTTAATTAAACGGTTTTTCCTAAGCAATGCGTACTATTTGTCGTAGAGTATTACAGGCAGATAATACTGTATGTGTGATGCATATCAACAAGACCTAAAAAGTTCAATTTCCATGATTCAAGTAGAAAACCAAGTGAATATTTGAAGTCTCCTTTTTGCTGTTTGGAGTTCATTTTTAGGCATTTATTGATGGCATATAATTGATTGCATAATATGTTTACAGCTAACACACTTTAAGATCTGTACAGAGAGAGAGAGAGAGAGAGAGAGAGAGAG
>QKMX01041712.1:0-13597 GCA_003401595.1 Venustaconcha ellipsiformis
AGAGAGAGAGAGAGAGAGAGAGAGAGAGAGATTATTACAAATGGGCAATTTAGAAAAACTTTGACAATAAAATATGCTTCTTTTTAAATTTTACTGTATGAATTATAAGTATGATGTCGATAACAACTTACAAATCTTCATCTAAAAGAGTGGCTAATTGCAAAAATTACTTGTGTGTATTTTTATTTTCAAATTTCACATACAAAAGTATATACATCTGGGCTCAGAAATTTGTGTTGGGTACTTTTTGTACAGAGCAAGTGACATGGAACTTTGATTTGTCCTGCATCATATTTCCTTGTCAAACATTGTACATAATAGTGAATCTGCTTAAATGCCACTTGTCCAGTCTGACAAGCATCTTGAAAAAGTGACTCACCCATCTTCAGACACAATTTGTAAATACAAGTGGATGAGTGGAATTTTCTAGCTCAGCATATTACTCAATGTCCTAAAAAAGAATGAATTGCATTCGAGCGATTGACTTTATGTTCACTCATATGTTAGTTTTTTGAAAACAAAAAAAAAAAATTATTTGAACATTGATAGTTCAAATAATGTAAAGAGATATTTTCTTCCAAGTGTAGCATTATAGACCTATATTGTAGTTAGTTCAGGATTTTTTTAAATATAGGGCATTGATTTTAACTTACATGGATTTGAAATTTTAATGTTTTGCACTGTTGAAAATTGAATTTTGTCAATATGCTTAAATATCATCAAAAATCCCAGACATGGTTCACTGAAACATACCCAGCCATATAATCACAACAGTTCGTATGAATATGGTATGTCATAGTTATCTATGTTCAGAAATATTTTGAGAAAATAATAATTTTCAATACCCATATTGCTGAATTTTCTTTTTGAGTGAAATGTATTGCTTTATGATCTATTATGCTTAATTTTTTTTAATTGTTTTGAAAATGTTAACTATTATTTACATATCCAGTGAAATAGAAAAGTTCTGAAGCTTAAAAAAAAGTCAACCATCTTAACCTTTGATGTTTATAGTAAACATATTTGTAAGAAAAATTGGATAACTGTAACTTAATTTTTTTTGTTTCCTGCAAGATATTTTCTCTTCCTAGGAGAATATTGTCCCCAAATGAACTTTTTCAATTTGTTTGGCAGGCTGCAAATACCATAAGACATTTGGCAAATGTAACCCAGATACTCAGAAAGTTACTGTGACCATGACCTTGAAAAAAGGGAACCAAGCTGTGTGTGAGCAGACAAAAACTGTGGAAGTGAAATGCAGGAATATGATGAACAAAAGAGGTAAACATGGCAAAAAACATGGTCTCAAACGTGACTTGAAATTTTCTGCTTAATTGCACATTTGTTGCTCGAAAGCTGCATGAATCTTCAGTGGCCATTCATAGATGGAAACCTTGCATGCTGCTTGAAAGACTAACAACGTTCTCAGACATGGATTATTTTTCCGTACACAATTATAGTATTAATAGGATCAGACTAATTCTTGGCTGGCAGAGCTTGCTTTAAACATTCAGCTGATCTGTGATTCAACAGACTGTACTCAATTGACACTTGCTTTCTTGGAATATCTGCATATGTAAGAGTGATTTAAACTATAGTTTATCTTTTTTATTGTATAATTACAGCCAAAATATTATACAAAGGGACTATACCAGGAGTGAATTTTGCTGCAGTATACATTTGTGTTTACTATCATTAAGAAGTGCAATGATTAGATTTCGTATGTAACATTTT
Source organism: Venustaconcha ellipsiformis (assembly GCA_003401595.1). Lineage (NCBI taxonomy): Eukaryota > Metazoa > Mollusca > Bivalvia > Unionida > Unionidae > Venustaconcha > Venustaconcha ellipsiformis. Next base: position 1,735 of record QKMX01041712.1, read on the forward strand.
AGCAATTATTTAGTATATGATGTGTATCTTTAGAAATGAGTAATCAGATTTATATACCAGAAGAACTTATGTGATGGTGTCGTCCATTAGCACAAGTTTGTTACTACTAGGCCCCCTAAACAACTTGGCGGATTATCATGAAAATTTACTCACACATTCATCTCATGGTCTGCTTGGTCCTAAATCGTGTCACTCTAACATCCAATATGGCTACAACAGCAGCCATCTTGAAAATATTGATATTGTTACTTCTTTCAAATGGAAATCATTATTAACAGAAGACTTCCTATAATATCATCTTGATCATAAGGTGGCACTCTACAGTTTCATATTTTTCATAGGGTGAGATTTTGAAAGAAAAAGAATTTCTCAGATTTTTCTCACTGATTTTAAAATGGCTATTTAAATAAGACCTTGTAGATTGTAGGTATTGTTAAAATAACTTTAAATTTCCTTTATTTTGGTATATGAATGATGGGTATACAGCTTGGCCTTACTATAGAACTATAGATGTGCACCTTGCGACTGTCACTCTCTCAGAAGTGCATAATATGTATAGAGTGTCCTGTAATTTAATATGGTGCTGATCTGATGCTCAGTATGGCCACCACTGTGCTCATCTTAAAAATCATGTTAACGCTATTCATCATAAATTGAAAGTTATTTTGACATAGGGCTTTTCATCAGAAGAGTTCTTATCGTGTCTACTTGGTCCTAAATAAAAATGATGGAAACTGCTCCTAATATGGCCGTCATGAAGGCCATCTTGAAAACATTGTTATCTCTGCTTCTCCCAGATAGATGGGCTTATCAAAATGGGTTTTTTATAAAAAAATTCATAGTTGGTTCTAAATGAAAATGGGACCAGTCATACATTCAGTATCTGCCACAATGGCTGTCATGAAATGGATGGTCATGTTTACAAGGGGTTTTCACCAAAAGACTTGAATGGTGCCAATCTGACAGCTAGTATGTCTACCACAGTGGTTAATTTTGTAAATCTATCACCAAAGAATATCAGAGATGGTTCAGCACTTAGCAGACAAAAGGAGAAAATGGTTTTATCTTGAATTCCTGAAAATTCTTTTTGTCAAGTAGAGTGTCAGTCCTGTGGTGTTAATACATTTTTTAGTATTGTTCATATGTACTTTATCATCATATTTTACAGTTGATATTATAGATATTTTATTGTTTGACTATTAGTTAAGTAGCAGTATTAATTCTATATTTTTCATGGTGTCATAGATAATAAATTCTCCGCTTATATTTCAGTGTTACAGACAATATATTCTTTTTTGTATAGAAAAAATAGATCTTTACAATTTAAGAATAAATAGCCAGATTGCAGACATTGTAAAATTGCTAAATCTACATTAAAAATCCACACACATACAATTTTATAGGCTTGTAATAATAAAAAATGCTTTCTTGTGAAATAGTAGCATAAAGTTTCAGCTATTTTGTTTTGAGGTTTGGGAAGACATGCTTGTAAGAATGGATCTTAATGTCTGTATTGTAATAAGTTTTGACATTTGGAAAGATCTGCATTTGTTTAAAATCAGGTAATCAAAGATGATGCTCTCATTTATCCATTAAGCACATGCAGGTAAAGTCCTAAGATGTGTATAGAGAAAATGTAATTCTGTCAGTGTTATTAAAACTTGTAACTTGAAGAATTTTTCCAGATGCCACAAACTTTTGCTGATTACTTATGAATGAGCATTTTGCTTGCATTAACCCTGTGGCTGTTGTAACTTCATTTTTTGACATTTTGTAGACTTGTATAGATTTTATTTGCTACTAAAAATGCCCCTCCCCCCTCCTTCGGGTATTACAGTTTGCAAGATAGAAATATTTTAAAATGATAAAATATTTCTTCTTTTTATAATTTTGGAACTTTAGGGGCCGAAATATTGAAAATAATTGCACACCTATTTCGTCTACAAATGCATAAAAAGGTTTTTAAAAAAATGATCAAAATGTTGTACAGGATAATAAAATGTTGATTTTACAGTGGCCAGACTTGTATTTTATCTTGTTGAGACTCTACCTTTATTTTAAAATCATTTCTAAATTAAATTTTCTGATAATCTTGTAAATTGTAAAAAGAGACACTGGCTCTTTATAATGCTGTTATTGACAGCCATGTAGTAAGTCTTTTAATGAATGATGCATACAGTTCTGTGTCTGAATAATAAAATGGGATCCAACACCATATGTGATTTACACCAGAAAATGTGTTATAATGTAGGTCTTTATTGTGAGTGGGTGTTGTATTAAAGTTGGAATAGATGTTCTTTGTTTTCAGTAGGATATTGAAAAGCTTGAGCTGAATTTATCTATGTGTATATCATGTGACGTACCCTATATTCTCACATGTCAGTCAAGTATAACTGGAAACTATACAATGACAGATCAATAGTCATAAAATGCATTAACAGATCTGGGTCTATCCAGTTTTGTTTAGGAGTAATTGGTTGAACAAAAAATGTAGACCCTGATCTGCTGACAGATAAGGGTCTGTGTTCTTGCAGTTGGAATCAACATATGAGCGAGTAAATAAAGTTGTTATGCACTGGTAGATGATCCCAGTAGATTTACCTTACAAAGAATTAATTCCATATAATGTCAGAGGCAAAGGTTTGTTGAATTTCCTAAAAATTCATCAGTGCTTAATTTATATTGAATGGCAAGGAAGTAATTTCCTCTAAAGCAGTTGTACTTTGTTTGACAGTGCTTTTAAGAAGTCCTGCAGAAAACTTGTGCACTTGAAAGGTTTAGAGAATTGGATAGAATTTTCTAGAAATTCATCAGTGCTTATATTGAATGGTAAGGAAGTAATTTCCTCTAGTTTTTCAAGTTTTTGATATATGCATTTCCTGTCAGTTTGCCAGACCTCTCATTTAAGTGAAAATAAACAAATGCCTCAAGCAAAGCTCTCAGTCTAAACAAAATGTACATTGTATGCATTGAAATGCATTAAAAAAAGCATGAAATAAGTGCAGATGAAACAAGAACTGAAATATTTCTTTTTGTGAAAGTTAAATGCACTCACTGAAACCCAAAAATGCATAGCATATGCACATTCAACCAACAAATTTAATCTATCGTGGAATGTTTTATGATTGCTTGGAACATAACCCAAGTAATTTTCATGTTCAATAAAGCCTTTTTTTATGTTTGCATAAGTTTTGAAATTTAATACTAAACTACATTTTTTGGATCATTTACCTAAATGGTAAATTGTGTCCAGTTGTGTTATACATTGTGGCATTTTATTGTAAGTTGTGCTTAGTTTGTTTGGTTTTGCCAACAACATTATAAAGTTATGTTAGAAAAGTACCATCTGTACTCACTTATTAGTCAAGTCCAACTTTAACTGCACAGACCCAGATCTGCCATCACATTATGTGCCATTAGATCTGGGTCTCTGCAATTTGTTGTCAGTAATTAGTAGAACAAACAGCATAGACCTTGGTCTGCCATTGTATTATGTAACTACAGATGAAGGTCAATATTTGCAGTTGGACTCAACTTATAAGTTAATACATATAGTATACTCTATCAGTTCACAAAACTGTAGCTATTGGATAGATATTTTCTTATATTTTGTCTTTACCAATTTTTTTATGAACTTTTTTATTTATAAATATTTAGATTGAGTCAATTTATATCAAATAGATGATACCTCATGCATTTATTTTTACAGAAATGGTTTAATTATAGTAATTGTATTTTCCTGCAATACTTTGTTTGAACACCAGTAGAATACTAATGCTAAATTAAAGTGTGTATTTCTAGGTTTTATCCAACTGCTAATGTATATACTCATTTATAGGTCATGTCCAAATACAAACCATGAAGACCTTAAGCTACCACCCCATTATGAATTAACAAATCAGGGTCTATACACTTCTGCTGATTAGTGCTCCCAACAAACTGCACAGAACCAAATTTTGCTGTTGCATTATGGGAAGGCATATCAATATCTTGTCCAGTGCAGTTTGCATTTGGACTTCACTTATTAAGTAAATACATATGTTGATTATTAGAACATTGTCAAATTCATGTTTTAAACGATACATAAGAACTTTCCCAAAATATTTACCATTCCAAATTATTATGAAATGGATATTCTCATAAGTTTTGTATTCAGTCTGGTTGTAGTTGTAGAAAATATGTTCATGTCTGAATTTTTAAATACATTCTTTTTGTGTTTTATTCAATTTTGATGACAAAACTGTTTTGCTATTTGGTAGTTTTATCATTAATTGTAATTAGTGTACTTTGCTTATTTGGATTTAATTAGAACATTATTAGACTAAATCTCCATCACTTTGTGTTGTTTTTAATCATAAAATAATTGCTTTGCTGTTGAACTATAGTGGGAAAGCAAGAAAAATGCATACTGTATGTACTTGCTTATAAGTCAAATCCAACTGCATACTACACAGACCCATATCTCCCATTGTATAATGCACAGTTAGATATGTGCCTTGCAGCTTGTTAGCAGTAATTAGTGGAACAAACAACACAGACCATCATCTGCAGAGCAATATGCTACAACAGATCAGGATCTTTGTTGTTTGCTGTTTGACTTGACTTATAAGTGAGTGTATGCAGTCAAACATACCCATGGTAGATTCCAACAGGTACAATTCCTGATAAAAATACCAAGCTAATGGTAATGGTATGTTCTACACATTTTGTCATCATTTGGAACCTTGTTCACATGTGCAGTTATCCATACAGAACCCTGTGATGCTGACAATGCACAACATGGCTTGTATTCTCTGTTGTATGTTTATTACAAACCTTTAGGTTATCTCAGCAGTACAGTCTGATCTTTCACCTTCTTTCCAGCTCTTGTTCTTTCAGTTTATTTTGAAGAATATCAGGGTAATGGTTATTCTGGCACATTTTGTGATTCTGCAAACTTTTATATGACTGCCATGAGGGGGATGTCTGTTCATTTGTCTGTTTGTTACTATTTTGTGCGCAATAATTTGAATTGTCTGTGATCTTTAGTTAAGTAACTTTTTGGATGGCTTGCACTTGGGCTGAGACAAAAACTCAGTTTTGGGGACAAAAACTCAATGTTAGTGACAAAAGAGTCGTGGTTTTGTGCAGTGACTTGAATTCCTTACCATCTTGTTACTAGACTTTATGGACAGCTTGCATTTCCGGTAAGGAAGAAGAATGTTGATTTCAAGGTCAAAGGTTAAGGTCATTGTCACTGAAAGAATACAAATAGTTATTCCGTAATAACAGTTCATCTGGTGGTCAGTTTTCAGGCACTGCAGTGGCCATTCCCTGATGTATTCCTTGGTCTTTCTTTTTAACATGCATCATTGATTACTTTGTGTAGGCAAGGCTGAGTAGATTTAAGTGACCTGGTTGACCCATCATTAATTACTCATTGTACATTAGTCAGGAGTTTATATTTCAAGAGCTTCTCAGAATTGATTGGATCAGTTTCAACCAAACTTTGAACAGGTCATTCTGGCATAGAGGAATTTCAAGTTTGTACAAATGATGGTGAACCACTATCAAAATGGACACCATTACAAAAGTGGGAAAATAATAAATAAAAGAAAACAACTAAAATTTTGATGAAGGCCTTTCAGATTTGTATGAATGTTGCTGTTCTAATATGAAACAAACACACTGTTACTAAAATTATATAAGCCCTTAAATTAGATGTTTTCCCTAAACCACTGGACAGAAGTTGATCAAATTTGTCTTAAAGCATCCTGGTATGAAAAACATTCATTTTTGTTTAGAAATAATGCTATCAAATATGGCTGTTGCTACTAAATATAGAAAATTTCAAATTGATTTATCAAAAACTGCTTTATTTGAGTACATTTGATATCATTCATTCTCATGTTTGTGGAAATAATGTCAGTCCCAAATAAAATATGATAACATCACTAAAAAAAACCCAAAACAATATAACTTCAGATCAGTTCTTAAAATCTGCTAACAGAATTTGACCATTTTTGACAGAAAGCGTCCTTGTATGATAACCTTGCAAATTTGTAAAAATGATGCAGATCTGTCATAAAATATGGATGTCATTACTAAAAATCCAACTGCAGCTGAACAATATTTGACCAAATCTGACAAAAGCATTCTGGCACCAAAGCCTTTAATATACTTGTGTTGTTGTTGTAGTTTTGATTTTAACAACAGCTCATGATTATTCATGGCAGTCAGTATATCTGGTTGAGGAAGAACCTAGAAAAATCTTAGGAAGAACCACTGAACCACTGTCCCATAGGAAGCTACTGCCAAACTTTCTCACATACCCATGCTTGCCAGATCTCTCTGACATCATCAAATATGACAACTGCTATCAGAAAGAAATTTGAATATGCTTTCAATCACTGCTGAACAGAATATTACAAAGGTGAAAAAGGCCTTTCAGTTCCTATCACACATGGCCTTACAAATTTCTGATCTGATTTGATCAAACCTGCAATATACACTTATATCATTAATATCTCAGATGAGCTTCATAATAAGCATGGTCCATGCATATGAATGAGATGATCTTGTATCTGATTGGCTGAGCTTGTTACCATGACGGGGCCATGTTTCTGATCTGATTTGAATCCAACATGGAATTTAAGCTTGTATCATTAAGATCTTGGTTGAGTTTGATAATGAGTGAGATCCTTGCATACTGATCAGGGGATATTGTTTCAGACTGGCTGAGATCCTTACTTTATGGAAACTATATTTCTGATCTGATTTTAATTAAGCTTGAAATATGGCCTTATATAATCAAGATCTTTGATAATGAGTGAGATCCACAGGCAGTAATGAGGTAATCTTGCATCTGACTGCCTGACCATGTTACTGTTCTAGAGGTCAGTTTTCTATCTGATTTTGATCAAACTTGGAATGTAGACTTATTTCATCAAGCTCTCTAATAGCTTCCTCATTGAGTAAGTTGCTTACTACTGAATCAGTCTTGCATCTGTTTGGCTGAGCTGCTTTTCAGTTTGAAAGTCATACTTTTGATTTCATTTTGATCAAAAATTTGAAATATGGACTTCATTCATTAAAATCTTGAATGGATTTGATAAAGACTTATATTTGTGCTTATTAATGATGTAATCTTGCATTAGCCTTGCTAAGCTTGTCATTTGTGATCCAATTCAGATCAAACTTGAAAAATACAGATGATATTTTCTTTTTCTACAATAATACCGAATATATCTCATTGTGTGGTACCAAAAACATGATATTTTATTGAGTGGTAAAGCCATGAATTAAAAATACGTAGTCCTTGGTACCACAGGATCAAATATATCCAATATTAATATAGGAAAAAATTTGCTCCAGAATCAAAGTTTAAAGATTTAACTCACTTTTCATCACAACACACTCACCCCAGCCCCCTTTTTGTAAATTCTCCTCAATTTCATAGCCTTGTCATATAAATGTGACTTAAGAAAGTGGTGGAACTGGGTTGACCTAATCTTTCCAAGTTAATTACATTTTTCTCATTTTGTCAGCTATTTGACTCTTTATGAAAACAATGCAGTTATGATTCAGCAATGCATCACAGTGGGTTTGTCATTGTTGTCAAGGAAGTATATGAACAAAGTCTAATTACATTTCTTTATTAAAAAATAATTTCCTTGTTGGAAATTTAATGCAGTTTCTATTTATTTGTCCTAGCTCAGAGAGTACTTGTTTTGTTGTTGCAGATACGTTTGTAGGCACACATAGTCAGGCATGGCACAGCATGATGGATAATCTTATATTTCAATTGTGAAAGGACATATTTTTACATGTGAAATTATAAGGATACATTTTTCACATTTGAAAATATAGGAATGAAAGAAAAAGAATTATTTTGCCAAAAAATCTCTGTATTTCACACTTAAATATATAATAAATGTTTATATCATGAAGATTGTGGACTTTTTCTCTGATGAGTTAGAACTGTGCATATTTATGAAGTGATGCATATGGATGGATGAGTTTGTTACCACTCAGGATGCCATAATTCTGTTCTGATTTTGATTTTTTTAAAAGCTGATTGGCTGTACTTGTTATCACTATTCAAGCAATAATTTTGATTTATTAGGTTATTATCAAGATCATGGATGACTGTGATTGTGAGCAAAAAACTGCATGGTAATTATCCCTTTAATTTTGAAAAGAATTTTTTATCAAAATATAATAAAATAGGTAAAATCAACAATACAGTTTTGGAGTTGGTTTGCAATATATGACATTATTCTTAAAATACATTGGACTGTTGAATGAAATTGTCACCTGTTATGGAGTAATGTTGATAAGCTTGACAATATGATTACTGTTACTAAGAATAGAACAATCTTTGAATGACTTCTCAGAACCTGCTGAAGCTTATATGATGATGATGATCTGCTGTTACTCAAAAAAGAAATACCTTCAAATGACTTTTTGAAAACTGGTCACGTTTCAATCAAATTTCACAGAAAGACATAAGGTAAAATCAACAATAAACTTAAGGTCTTTTAAGTTTGGCAAATGATGCTGATGTACCATCCATCATGGCTGCCATTAGTACAAAATAGAAATCCTTTAAATGCTGGAAAGCATCATTCTAGTATACATCTTGTGGCAACTTGCCTGGGATTTGTTTTTGAGATATATATCTGCTAGGTGAGTGATCTCAGGTCCAGTTGGGCCACTTGGGTATTTGTGCTGTATTTTTCTGTAGTTTGCTCATGATGTGAGAGGTAATATGTCCATGCAGTTAAATTCTGGCACCCGGCTTCATTAATTTCTTTTATTGTTGGTCAGTATATCCAATTCCATCACTGTCTGGCAGTAAATTTGCCTATTCAGTCATCCATTTTTCTATCTGTCATGTGTGAATATTCAAGGTTTAAACTTTGAGTAGAAACATCATTTCTAAAGTCTGAATTTTGGAGTCTGATTGTTAATTCTTTATGTTTTTATAAATTCTAAATGATAAGTTTAACTGGACAGGATATATTCCTGAACTGAGCAGATGAAGGGATTGTGTGTGGTGGTCACCATGATGTTGATCTGCAATCACATTTGTCTTTGAGGTAGATTTTTACTAGGTGAGTGATCACAAGGCCACTTGAGCCTCTTGCGTATTAATGTAGAAATTGATGTTGTTGGGCTCTAAAATTTAAAGTAAATCATAAAATCATTGGTATTTTATCAGTAAATGGGGATATTTATTTAAATGAAGAGTTTTGGATTGCAAACATAACACAAAATTTTAGTGCATTCCATTGATTTTTTGGCATGATCTCTGAGAAATTAGCATGAATTTTGCAATCACAGCTCCAAGATTGGACTCAGATTCGTGTATCAAGTAAATGCCAATTTTCAGAACTTTGAAATGATCACATGGGCTGATAGAATAGTCATGCACTTATGTTTGGCTCTTTGTTGTTCTTATCTTTTTTTTCTTTCTATACAACTGTGTAGTACTTGGATGAACCAGTCTATCACTCCTGTTGATCTTGAATTAGGATTGTAAGTAGCAAATGCATTAAGTCAATAATGGGACACTGTATAACATGTGGTAATTAGTGCTCCTAGGGAAAGACTTAAGGCTGATAACCATACCTTAATGAATAAAATCTCAACAGTGTGAATATTTGATTGTGTGGGTATGAGAGGCCTATAGTCAAAAAAGCAAGAATAAAGAGATCTTTTCATTGAATCAAAATATAAATATTAAATATTAAAGGCATTGTCTTATTTGCATTTCATACCGCCTTGCATTTGTTATTTTGACATCTTTTGTTAGTTGATCTATGTGTACTTTGGTTTTTATTTGTTGGAATGTTGACATCAGACCTTGAAGGGAATTTGACAAATTCTCTTGCCTCAGGATTACAAAAATGGGGTGGGGGTACAGATTGCAAAGCAGTTTCAATCTATGAATTGATAAAGATTGCCCATTAATCCATATATCCATGTGTACCAACAGTTAGGATAGGGTTTTCATTTGGTTAATTTTCTCTGATGTTATTGCATGTTGCAGCCACATAGGTTTGTATTTGGAAGGGTAAGAAAGGGTACAGTCCTACCTTCTATCTTCACATCCTTGGATCAGAGGTAACATTATTAACATAAGCAGATGTCAAGATAACGGATGGGGTGTGGGTGGCTGAAAAAAGCAAATTTTCTGTTTGACTTGAATACAGTTGAAATTAATCTGTAAGGAGTGACCTGTCATCAGTTAGTAGGATTTACACTTTGGGAAAATAAACAACCGTGATTACATTTAAAGATTATGATGATTATGTATAAGACAAAATTAGTGTGAAATATGCTTTGGTTATAACAACTTATATTTTTGCTCCAATGGTTTCATAAAAGCTATATTGCATTAAGTAATGTACTTAATGCAATATAGCTTTTATGAAAAATGTATTGAAAACAATCCAGTAATTTAAGTATAGGTCACATGGTAGAGAATTCTTGTATCAGCTACATCCTGTTAAAATGGTGGTTTGATCATTATCCCATTGTCTATCAACACATGTGACTTAATTGTTCACCATGATATAAATTGTCCAAGTAGCAATTAATTATTTACCAGCTAATACAGCTTGGACTCAATGAGGCAATGGATGATGAAGCATTACTGAGGCTACCAAGGGGAAAAGGCCATTCATAGGGAAATGGAAACCTGTCAGCAAAGTATCACTGCTTTCAAAATAGCAGTAAAAATGTTAATGACAAATGATCAAAAAGCATTCAATGACTATTTTTAAAAAAGTCTTAATCAAGCACAAAAGTGGTACTTTTAAAACACTTGCAAATTCCAGAATACACATACAGATTAATACATATAATTTACATTAATATATATGTCATAATCTACTGCTTTTATTCAAGTTTGGTGATAAAGGGAAAATGGCTTACTTTATTGAAAGGTAGATGCATTATTAACGTTGCCACCAAAGGCCAGCTTTGGAGGAGCAAACAAATGTCTTTTAGTTAAGGTGGCAGCATTAAAGTTGGGTTAGTACCAATAGTAACAAAACCCAGTTGGCTTCGGTCTTTTCATTTTTGCAGTTTTTTGACATAAGCAAGGATTGTACTACATATAGCAGTAAAATATAGTCTCTGACATATATTACATGGTCAAGGGATTTGGGTTAACTTTTGCAGTTATCTCTTATTTTTCATGCACTGTTGCCAGTAGAATCTAATAACTTGATAAGTAATTGGGCCATTAGGAGGCTACATTAATCAATGAAAACTAGGTCAATGACCTTTATTTTATGATGTATTTTGCCTACATTTGGTCTCACTGCAGTTTCTTAGGTCAATTTTTCAGACAATTTTTACTTGTAGAGGCACACAAATTGATTTTTAAATGTGTTGTGTGGAGAGCTCTACACTTAGGTCACTGTGACCAGTGTTTCATGATTTTTGTTAACCAGTGCATTTACCAGGCACAATCACATAGCATGGTATGAAATTATATGATGAAGAGTTCTGCAATCCATCAGTGAAATATAGGTTGCTGATAAAACAATATAGGACACTGATAATACAATATAGGTTGCTGATAATACAATATGGGTCACTGATAATGCTGCATTGTTAAGTGATTTTATGTGCCAACCTTTGTGTTTAACTCAGTTTATCTAGGTAAAGGTTTGCATTTAAGCCATTTTCTTTAATACCTTTTGCTCATAGAATCACATAAGTTGGCATGTACATACATCAATATGTAATTGTAATGGATATAAAACAAAGAGTATTGCTCTCCATATAAAAACCAATTTACAGCATTCATGGTATGCAATCTTTTTATATTTTATGGAACAAACCTAACGTGTGTGTATGTGTGTGTGTG
>QKMX01041717.1:0-11374 GCA_003401595.1 Venustaconcha ellipsiformis
CTGATATGCAGTATGATATCCCACCCAGTCAAATTATCCTTACACTAAGCCGACCAGTCCTAACACTAACCTTTAAATGCTTAGCGCCTTGCAAGGCAGCTGTAAGTACCATTTTTACAAGTCTTTGGCCGGCCGGGGTTTGAACCCACAACCTCCCACATCCAAGGCTCTTTTTCATGTGAAGCTATGTTAAACACAAGAATCATTTGGGATAATGCATCCATCTGGTCTTCTGCCTTTTTAAATACCCTTGTTGTAAGGATCATGTGATTCATCAAACTCAATTTCTATACTTCTTATGCTAGTACTCTATGATATGTCACTGTTAGTTTATATGCTAATTATGCTACACTGTTTGCATGGTAACATAAAACATATTGTGGACAATTCTAACTATGAAAATGGCATCTCTACAGAATTTGTTGGACATGTGTACCAAGTTTGGTTGAACTACTTTGAATGGTTTGAGAGTTGTTTCATTTATTAAAATGCTTACAGACAGACAGACAAGACATTCATACAGGCAGGCACAGCAACGGCAATATTCCCCATATTACGTTCTCAGGGCAGTACAAACTTTTTATGACTTGGATGGAGGTACCTAGCTCATCAACAGCAAATGCAAACAGAAAATAGAAGAAAGATATTTTCTGTCTGAAAGATGAGAGAATAACTGTAAAAAGATTCCTGAATAAATAAATGTCTTCAAACATAGAATTAAGTTAATATCAAATTAAAAAAACAAGTATTGCTAATAATAACATAGGTGTTTCTCTTAGCCATATATTTTACTCCTCTTTCTACAACCTTAAATACATTATGCTACATATTGGTATGAAATTTTGGTACAATACAATAAAACCTGTCTTAAAACACAACTGCTATGAGAGACCACTTGTCTTGACAGACCATTATCTTTTGGCAGAAGGGGTTGTCTTTCTAGACAGGTTCACACTTCTACTGAAATTTCATTGAAATCAGCTCAAATGTTATAACAAGGAATTCAAAAATAAACCAAATTGTGTACAATTATAATTGAGCATGAACAAGAACAATATTATTCCAAAGCTTTACTAAATGGAACCAGACATATCTTTCTTAAGAAGTTGAAAGATCTAAGTTGATTGATACATCGTAGATAGCAGACAATAAATGATGCAAGGGTTCATTGGGAAATAATACAAGCTCAGAAGATGATGGGAGATAAATATTCTTGCATTTTCTGACCTGACTGAGAGCCAGATTCCTGTGATGAATCCAACTCTAAATTGGTGGCTGTTCCAGACCTTCTTTTTGTGGATGTTGTGGCAGTACTGCTATTTTCACTTCTATTTTGAACGGCAAGCTGAGTTATATTGATTAACAAAATAAAATATAATCAAATATGCTTGAAATTATTTGAAACAGAAATATTGCAAAACATTTTGAGACTACACAAAACTACTGGTTTAAAGATTTTTCAGTTCACTGAGCTGATTTTATTGCAAGAAGAAAAATATGGTACCAGAAAGTAAATTAGATCTACTTAGGTTTTGGGACATGACAGGATTCTTGCTTTTAATTTAATGCCAAAGCTAATTGTACTGCTGTATGTGTCGTATATATGACAAACCTCAGAAATTTACTGTATAGCAGGATCTGTTTGCAGGCATAGATTTTGTCCATAAAAGTGAATTAATTCTGACTAGTTATATTTTATTAGCGATACATTTAGATCAGATCAAGGTCTCATGGGGCTTTTGTGAGCCAGGCACACAATAAATAACCTTACTATATTTTTTAAAACAAGCTGCTGCATTAAAGTAACTATGCAATATTTTCCCATACTGAACATCAACAATGTCCTATTGTAGTCTAAGATTTGCACATAACTATTATTAACAATTTCATGCAGGACTACTTATGTTTACAGAAAACATTATCTTCAGAGATGCTGTTGACAGGGATATCAAAATCATGATATTTTAGAAGAAAATCTCAATCCCATGCTGTGGTTGGCGGCCAAGTGGCCAGTGCATATAACAGAGGACATGGGTTACTTACTGAGTATCAATCTTGGTTTTGACAAAGAAATAAAACAAAGTGAAAAAACTGCTACTAGAGGGGACAGATACAATAAAATTTGTAGTTTTGACTAGATTCTGTAGCAAAACATCATAGATCCTCTACTGGAAAGAAGCTATTGTTTAAATAACGTTAACATACAATTACAGAAATGTTGATTCTTAACTGAAACAATGCAAAAAAAAGTACTAGTACTTTTGCCAAAATGAAAGCTGTATTAGTGACAGTCTAACAGCTCCATTTATGTCACAAGGCCTTTTATATCCAACTGTGTGAAGATGTAACTGAATCCTTAAGTCTGAACAGTATGTTTCAGTTTTAATTCAGTGCTGCTACACAAAACAGATTTTGGTGCCCTGAGTGGCCGAGTGGTCTAAAGCGCTGACCATTACAGATCACTGCCTGAACCTGATAATCACCTTGTACAGTAGTTCCAAAAATATAATTTGTATAAAATAATCAACTCAAGTTTACAGTGCATAACGTCATTACATGCTGTAATACATGACTGTCATTTGTAGTACACGGATTCGGATATTATATTCTCAGCTAACTAACTGGTGATTGATTGATTGATGGCTGGTGAATGGTGACTGGTGAATGCTGAGGGAGCGAAGGAGGGATGGAGTGATAATTATGCTGCATCTCCATATATGCACCATAATGTAGGTGTAGTTCAGACGTGGTGATAATCTGGGTTGTTATACCCAGTGTGCTGCTGGTGGGGGTAAAATTGGCCCAGATGAAGATTAAGGTCATCATGTGGTGAAGGACCAAGGTTTCTAGACCAACATATATATCTTTAGGCAGGCCAAGAGGTGCAGACCATTCATGGTGGCCCCTCAAACATTTGATAGTGGTTGGGTTGAAAAGACCTTTCAAATTTGTGTTTGATTCCACAAGATATATGTCACAGGTTTCATATCATACTTCACTATTTGAGTGAAAACAACATCATATTTCATTATTTGAGAGAGCTATATCATTTATTACTATTTGTGTGGAAATTCTCAAATGTTTACGTGATTTTTTTTTCATTGTTTGTGTGGAATCACTTTAAATCATTATTCATTTTATCTTTTTACTATTTAAGGTTTTTTTCTTGCGTATCAGTTCACATTTAATTTAAATTGCAATACATTATCAGGTTCAAGTATATTTGTTAAACATCCAATAGCTGGCTTTCGTTGACACATGAATTAAGGTCTTTTTCACTGAATCATTTATAAATAAATATAGTATTTTTGTCACCATCAAATGTGTTCTTTGTTCTAATCTGACCCCAAACCGGTTATCTTGTTATAGATACAATCAAAGAATCCTTAATGTAATAAATGTTCCTGCTAATATGATACAATTAAGGAATCCATGCAGTAAAGGTCAAAAGGGTGCAATCAAGGAATCCTTAATGTGATAAATGTCTCTGCCAATAGGGTGCAATCAAAGAATCTGTAATGTGATTTTAATATGGCGGTTTTATGTTACACGGAACCATATCTAAAATGTTAATAAACAAAGAACAAAATCATAATCAACCTAGGTCTTATAAAATCTCATATAAAATTTGGTTTCAATCCATAACATCCATGCAACATTTACAACCAACCAGAAATTAAAGTTTATGACATACTGATTGACACTGTTAACACTTTATGTCCAGTATTGAAAACAGCAACAAAAAAACTGTCTTTACCAGTTCAACTTTTCTGAGTACAGCATTTATAAATTTCTGTCCCTTTTTGCCCAGCACATAAGCACACTGTGGGTACCATCTAGCATGTTCGATCCATGGGTTGTCTCCAGGTTCCCAGTTTCTTAATCCACCACCGCACTGAAAACAGCGGGTGTAGTCCATACCACCTGCACAAATGAAAGAAAAAATGGCATGACATATTGAATGAAATCAATCAAAACAATGATCTGATGGACAACATCAGAGAATATGTTCTAAAAGTTAACCATGTAACAATGATGCACAGTAATTACAAAAATTTTCTGCTTCTTTATTTCTCTTCAAAGTAGTAAGCTTTTAAGATAAACTGAACAAAATTTCATTGACGATTATGTACATTAGATAAATTTCAGTACCCTGAACTAACTTGAGATTATGCTTCCCTATTACTTTCTTAAGCATATGTGAAAGATGCAATTAACTGCCCATTTATTCAGGGGCTATCACTCTTGTACACTTGGAACCCACAAAATTACTCTTCCTTCTCAACAGACTTTCTTCAACAACTAATGAAAACAAATCCAAAACAATGTATGGTGACATTAATGAATACAGCAATTGCATAATTTTGAAAACAGTTTAAAATAGCTTGTGCATTTGTATTTACCTTTGAATAAAATGGTACTAGGCTTTGCATGACTGCACAAAATATGGATGATAAGCACCAACTGTTTGTTGATTGAGACTCACACACAAGACTTATGGTATCAGAACTTTTACAGGAGGGAAAAATTGTCAACCCAATTTCAGTTATTAATAATTGTGAGTTAACTAGTTTCAAGACTTCAGTTGATATTGTGGTCGAAAACTTCTAACAACTGAATAGAGACCTGTCTGGCAATGAGTGTTAGAGGGTGCTATATAGATTTTCTTCATGTGAACCTCCCGAAATGAGTGTCTCCCACCCCTCTCGTCACCCATTAAAATCTCTCCATACTAAACATTATTGTTAAAAAATTTCTGGAACAGACATTTTTCTGGTGTTTTTTTTTTCTTTTTTACACCTTGCTTTCAGTGTAGCATATTTCCAGTAAAAAGTCCCTATGATCATGTGACTGGGGGGTCTGTGTACATGACAATTTAATTGCTGGTTCAAAAGACAATAACATAAAATTGAGCACCCGATTGTTCTATGTGTGATCAGTAGTAATTTGTAAAGGATTACAGATATTAATCAATTATGGCTGCATTAGACATACTAAAGAGCTTGGGTGGCATAAAACAGGTCTGTTTGGTATTGGTATTTAAAATTTGTTAATATCTAAGGGTACATGATCTCTCAGTGATAAAATGTCAGAATTTAAACAACTGAAATGTCATTCAAAATTCACTAATGGAAGGAAGCTGGAATTTTAGTGGGTGGACTGCCATTCTTACAGAGTTAATTTTAGAAGGAACTTCTCAACCCAGATATTGCTAATCTTGAGACATTCTTGCAGGCAGTCAGCTAGCTAGCTAGCTAGCTGCAACCTGAATCTAACTAAAGACAAAACCATTAAACATCTTGGACTCAGTTGTTTCAATATTGCCACATTCCTATGCAGACACTAACAAGGATATTTTCTGTTCTGAGGAACATTCAGCCTGATTCCAAAGAAAGCCTTTATCCAGTAACAATACATCATCTTTAAAGTGTTAGATCAATGTTGATGAAAACTGCCATGCATAAAGTCCAGACAATGGACTCTGAAGTAATGCTAAAAATGTTTGTGGCACATATAAGGAGAGTATGAATGGCAAGAATGACTGCAAAAGGACCGATATGATGCGATGTTGTATATATTTTACTATTTGAAAAATGGAAATGTGTTCAATAGTTGTAGCTTTTGTTTATCTGCCTGCTAAATAAAAAATCCTCCCTCTTTGGAATTCCAACCTTCTGATCATATTTTGCAAAGCTCCTGATCTCTTTGTTCTTTTACATGCATGATACATCATAAGAATTATAAACAATTTCTCACAAAAGTCCTTTATTTTATACTAATTGTACAACACCTTCTCACAACTTGCAATAGACATTATGAACAGTGTCATCTTTCTTTTCATTTCTACATAAAACTGAGTCAAATCAAGGCCATATAACAAACTTGCAGGAAAAACTCAAGTTTAAATTTAACATTCTTTTTCTTTCTCACATTACTGTATCTTCATCAAAAATATTAGCCCATTCAATAAATTCATTCAGAACTGTCAATTATGGATTGTACTTGTGAGCAAAGCTGCATTAGCAAATGGAGAATGAGTTCCTCCATAAAATATGTTGGCACATTTAGAATGGAACCTTTAACATTTAATGTTACACATAACCTCTAACATGCAAAGTTACACATAACCTTTCAAATATAATACTTTTCACGTAATGTTACACATAACCTTTCCCATGTAATGTTACACATAACCTTCAACATATAAAATCATTCCCATGTAGTGTTACACATAACCTTTTACATGTAATGTTACACAAAAAACTTTTCACACATAATGTTACATATATTACATAACATTTATTTTGTATACATGAATATATTGTAACGTACAAAACTGTCACAAGCAACAAATGGGACACAAAGTGTGCTCCATTAATAAAGAACCCCTTGCATTGGAAAACCAAGTTAGATACGTTTTTATAGTCAAAGCTGATAACAAAATTTGAAACAGAAATTCTTAAATTACAAAATTAAAGGGAAAAAAGCTACCAAGTAAAAGTTTAAATATCTATGACCATGCAAAACTTGTATCTGTACAATACATTAATTACTGTTATGTAGTCAGTGTATGATATATTAGTGTTATCTAGTCACAATATTAGGGTAAATAAAATCTTTTCTGCACTGTCTTGGGCATCAACTAATAAAGACTATACAAAAGTATAACCCATCCAAGTTACAGAAAAAAATACAGCCTTGATGAATAAGACAATAGTTTAGAAGACATAATCTAATTCATTTTCAAAGCAAGCAGATATATTGCTACACTTGTACTCTCATGTGGATCATTTACATAAGGATACAATATACATACTGACTGCAGTAACTATTGTTTTTCTTCAAACACAGTCGAGATATTGGCATATTGGCAGCTTTTCATACAATTTTCAATGTTGGCAAGACATAAGCATAGTAAACGTCAGAAATTTAAATTGTAAATTGAAAGTTTCAAGTTCAACATTATGCCTGCGCCAAAATACCCTGACATGAGGAGACATTTAGAAAAATGAAAAAAATTGACATAATCACAACCATATAAATGATGATGCATGAGTCGTACCTATACCAGAGGAAATTAGTACCATAAAGTAAACATGACTTCTCAGTGCTCAAAGAAAATATTGTTTTGTCACAGGTCCAGGGCTGTGACTAAAATAAACTCACAAGTCCTGATTGAAATTCCATAAGCCCTGACTCCAATTTCCACATGCCTAAAATTTTCCCTTTTTTAATATTGTCACAACGTTTCAATAGCTACAATTCAAATATAAATTTCATAGGGTTCAAAGGGGTTTGAAGGTAATGCAAGAGTCATTAGTTTCCATCACTATACTCACTAAGGACTGGATTATCCTGGTGTTCAAACTTCTCTGCTGGATTCTTGTGGATCATACATGATCTATTTGCTCTGAATTGCCGCTATTTAAACTGCCCAAGGGAGAGTTTTACATCACCTCAAATCACGACTGTTTACCGTTTATAGATACAACATGTAACAGGCATATATTGAAAGTGGTAGGGGTTTTTTCTTCTATTTTTGAAGATTACAGAAAATCGTGTTTTCTGGAAACACGATCGTGACAGGGAGTTTAAGGAGTACAAAATTGTATTTTTAGCATGACACATTCAAATCTCTGTTTCCTGTAGGTGATCTGATTTAGATTGCGCTGTGTTATGACAGGTATGTCAACATACATTTACACATTTTATCATCGTGATCAAAGTTTCCTCAAGCAAATTATAATTTTTTTTCAACAAGCCCAATGGGCACCTATCTTAGAATACAGGACATGCCCAATCTAAAATTAGAGGAGCCCTGGGTTCAGGCTATCAAATTTTTTTAGCACTGCTTCTTTATTAACTTAAGACTGCCTAAAGCAGAGGGCACTATATAAGAATATAATGAAAATGATCATTTTGAATAAATTAAATACAAGCATTTGTAAATTTCATGGAAATGAAAATCATTATAAAAGATGAAAATCATTATAAACAACCCTATTGCAGTTCAGATGTCCTTGACCTTAATTTATCTTAGAAAGTCAAATGCACTAAGATGCAGCTGGAGAGAGACAGAGGCACCTTTGAAATTCCAAATACATTACAACACATTTCAATGACATAATTATGACAGAAGGAATATTGTTAATAATTCTGTTTTTAATCTTTTTTTAAAAATGGAAAACAATATTACCTATATTTGAAATCATCATTAATTTCTTATTGATATTTTTAGGTTTGGAATTATTCTCATTAAATGCATCAATACAGTATATATTATACTTCATTATCTGAAATTGTAAGTGTTTTAAAAAGCAGTTATAAAGTACTCCAAAACTTTGATGAAAGAGGCAAGACAGGAACTCCTCAGATATCACAGCAAAGTCTTAAGATGTATGATCTTATGAAAGAGTTTTAACTGAATGAAGCATCTGTTTCTTATTGTGTAGTTTACTGCTATTTTTCAGCAAATGATGGGTAGATATGGTGGTCAGAATATTTAGTGAAGCAACAGCCAAGAAAGAATCAATGGACTGCATGAAGCTTGTGACAAGTTTTACTCTGGTTGGTTGAGCCAAGACTTTAACTCTCAAAACTGCAATAGAAAGCTTTAACATTGTTCATAATAACAAAGCAAGATTTCAGCTTCTGCAGGGGAGTTAAGCATGAAAGGAACTCCAAAAATACCATCATGTAAATATATACTCAAAATACAATTCTCTTAATGTTTCAGCTAAATGCATCTACTGAGAAAGAAGATATCTGATTTTCTGAAAGCAAATTTGTCAGTAAATTATTTCTCCTAATAAGAATATAAGCCCTACTACCTCCTTAATCAAGCCATCCCAAAGACGAAAATCTGTCTTTTCTGTATATAATATACAGACAAGGGGCAATAACTCTTGCCCATTGTGGCCCCTTGCCACCTACAGGTGACGTTACTTTTAAGCTGAGTGTAACTTCATGTAACAGGGTGCTTGTATTATGGGGAGGATGAGAGGATAATAAAGTATTGTGATCAGGCAAGTATTCTAGGAGAAACATCATTTACTGAAACACTTGCTTTCCTCTTCAAATACATTCTTTGATGACATTAACATTAGGAGAATAGGTATTAGGTGGAAAGAATGCTGAGCATCCAACCTATACCTTGTTAACCTTTGAGGGAAGAATATTGGATTCCCCATATGATGGTTAACCCACTCTTCTGAGAGCAGCACAACTGGAGGTGACTTTGTCTGCATCTGGAAAGAAATAATTTTTGAATGAAAGTTGTGCAGGGTGCTTATCCAGACGTTGTGCTGATGTCAATTCGGCCTGGTAGTCACTTGTGCAACTAAGTCTGAGACCACTAGATCCATAGTATGTCACTGTGGAGCCAAGTCTCATAAATAAAAACTCAAGAAAGTTGACAGTGCATGCCAACTGATGGGATCAATGATAACTTTGATAGAATAATTATGGTGAAAAGCAAGACTTGCCAAGATTGCTCTTATTTCATGAGCAAAGATCTTCATGAAGCAACTGTCTAACAATGTCAAGAGTATGCCATACATAATACCAATTTTGTCCACAATGAGAGGGCAATGGGGTTATGTCTTCTTTCCCAGCTTTAATCTGGGGGAAAGTGACATCTTCGAGCTCCACAAACACACTGCTTCAGATAAAATCTGAGCAAAATGTATTGGGTCCAGTTTGAAAGCCTCTTTGGATGTGTCAATAGACTGGAGAGGTTGTATGTTGACTTATTGGAATGCACACTTGACAGCGACCTGTTCTTAGGAAAAAAACCATGTTGCATCATAAGGAGCACTGAGCCATCTGACTGAAACTTAAGGCAGGTTGGGTGAACAGAGAGGACATGTCATTCACTGACTGCATGCCAATGCAAATACTATCATGAAACAGGTTTTGTTGGAAAGGAGCTTCAGCAAGGTCCTGGCTAAAGGCTTGAACTTATTTGAATTCAGCCAAGTCAGAACCCAGGAAAGATTCCATTTTGGAAAAAACTGAGTGATTAGACCAATGCAATTCAAAGTTTACAAGTCAGAGAGGTCTTTGTTATTACCAAGATCCTCCCCACCACAATGACAGGATATGTCTAGTAGCACAGAATGGTAGCCCTTAAAAGTAAATGGAGCCAAATTTTTCTCCTCAAACAGCCCCCTGAAAATGTCAACTATTTGTGCCTATAGCAATAATATCCCAAAGTATAAGATGATGACACCAACTAATGTAGAAGATATGTGAATTTCACAAATGTACACTTCACTTCAAACTTGTATATTGTGATGAAGCATGCTTTCTGCTTAAACTGGTGAGACACAATGTGGGAACTCCCAGAATATTGGCATATATACTTTAGGCTTATTGTGATATTACACCAAGGTTCATAGATGATATTATAATCCCCATATCATTCATATATATTTTGTTATTACAGTATTTGTTACATTTGCTAAGCCCCTGCTACAGAGTCATGTATAAGCTATAATCTACCTGTCTTGGGAATATTACTATGGCGTTGCATTTGATCTCTAAACATTGCCATGGGGTTAGTGTTGAACTCTTATGCACGGTTACCAAAACCAGCCAGCAAATAGAAACTTAGTTGGAAAGGCAACCATTGCGTCAATTAACAAAGACTTGCCATTATCACACCTCTATGTTAAAACTTAGTTCAAGGATCAAAAGCAAAGTCCACCAGGTGAACGGGGTGTGTTCTTATCCATCCCCACATTGACAGACAGTGAGAGGGACATTGTCCACTAAGTTTGATTGGATTGGGTCACAGTGATATCCAATCAAAATTTAGATAAAGGGTGTGATTAAAATTCAGACCTGAATGATACTTTCTGAACTCATAAGAGAAAATTTAGTAATCAACTAAAAGGATTGTTCATCAATAGGGTTGACTCTGAGAAGAAACCACTTATAATTTGGCAACAAACTTAGAAGAGGTAGATTCTAAGAAAAGACGTTTTAAATAGGAAACTTTTTAGGGGACAGAGATACTTCTGGTTCCATTGGGTACCAAGTCTTCAAGAATTGGAGATGGAATTGAAGTCAACAGAAGTTCAGTTATGAAGGTGAAAGTGGTGGACGAGAAGGAGGAATCTAGAGAAAGTCATAAGAGGAGGAGGAATTTGGAGAAAGGTCAGAGAGGAAGAGGAGGAGGAATTTAGAGAAAGGTTAGAGAGGAAGAGGAGGAGGAATTTGGAGAAAGGTTAGAGAGGAAGATGAGGAATTTGAAGAAAGGTCAGAGAGGAAGATGAGGAGGAATTTGGAGAAAGGTCAGAGAGGAAGAAAAGGAGGAATTTGGAGAAATACAAGAGAGAAAGGATACAACAGATGAGTAGAAATACAAGGA
>QKMX01041736.1:0-11361 GCA_003401595.1 Venustaconcha ellipsiformis
AGAAATATCTGCTCAATATGCCAAGACGTAGATACCCCTGTGAAATGATCATGAACAATTCATAAACTGGCATGAACTGTTAATGAATTATTCATGAACTGGGTTCATGAACCATTCATAAAAGTTCATGAACTATTCATGAATATGCATGAACTGAAAATGGTTCATTTATGAAATTGTGAATTCATGAACTGTTCATGAACCAACACTTCACAAACTGTTCTTGAACAGTTCAGAAAAGTTCATAAATTGGGTCATCATCATTTATGAACAAGTTCATGAACATATTCATGATTTATGATGAATAAAGTTTCTCATGAATGATTCATGACTGTTCATGAACAGTTCCAATAAAAAAATTGATTATCTGACAAACTCGCAAATACTTATAGTAACATTTCATCCTGAATTGTGAAATAATGAAGTCATGAATTTGTTCTCGCAGGGAAAGGGTTATCAGAACCTTGGCTAGCAAAGATGGCCCTAGATCTTGTCTTCTCAATTTGATATTGATTAAATTTGGGAAATAAGGTTTAGGCAAATCCAATGTCAGCTTGATCACATTTTCATGTAAAATGGCGATACAAGTTAAATGAAAATTTTGTGCATAATTCAATATAACATGGAATATTATTTTAAAAAAGGTCTAATTTCTGCTTGTGATTAATAAAAACAATTATTACTGGTACTAATCTAAATAATGTAGAATTTGAATAAGTTTGATAGTTTTTTTTTTATAAAGCATGTTCTGATTAATCAAATCATCTTTTGCGACTAAAGATCGTATTTGGTTTTCAAAATGGGTTCAGTGGGTGCATTGTCTAATTCACCAATATGTGATTTTGATAAGTGTGGTTGTGATGAGTTGATTTGTTACCAGAAAATGTTTCTACTAATGTGAGTATTGAAAGAAAGCATAAAACATGATATATAAAGTCTGAGCAAAAATAAAAGCATAAATTCCAGTAGCATAATTGGCCTACTGATTTTCCCCAGCTTAGAGCTGATAATTTAACTCGTATTGTCTATAGGCACATTGGTATAGGTTGTATCCCTATAGCAGACAACATTATCAGACTTATCAGAAGTCTGTCAACAGACATGAAACACCAACAATGCACCAAATGTTGGCAAAGTAAGAGGTGATTTGGATAGTTCTTTCTTAAAAGCATATAAGTTGGAAACTGTTACAAGACCTCTTCAGTACAGATTATGTGTGGTGTGCAGGTGAAAAACATTGCAGTTAGGTACCTCCACATTGGTAGGAATGCATGTATTGAGTTTATTTAGACCATTTCAACAGTTTTATTGATGGTAGGCATGACTGTTTGGAAACACAGTTTCATATCAAATATGGTTGATTCTAGTGTAGACTTGGCTAAAGGATACTTCTGATATACATCAGTCTTACACTTTTGAGTCAGTGATATGCCCTGCAATTATTGAAAAGTTTAAAATTCAAGGTCTAAGGTATTTTAGAAGCCATTAAATTGGGATTTTCCTGATTAATTACAGGTTAATTTTTACTAACATGGCTAGCGCTCAGTTAAGTGGCTAAAATTGGTGTAAGAACATCCAGTAATTTTGTAAAAATATTTGGCTATAATCACACATTGTGTTGCACATAAGTTGGAGATTGCTTTGTATTCTCTATGCTGTGACAAACTGCTGATTACTTAATAGAAATTTGTTGAAACATGTACCATCTTGATAGTTACTGTGAAAATTGTCTAATTGGTTGATTTTGTAGCTGTGACTTTACCAGTTTAAACATGCATGTTACTGATTGGAGTCTACTGAAATAAAGCTGAAGTGCTACTTGGTAAATATTTTTATGCTCTTTACTTATCTGATTTAAATAATTCACATTAAAAAATACAAACACATACAGTGAAACTTTTCTCAATTACCATACCAGAATCCCTTAAAAACCAAAAATTATATTTTGCCCTGACCTTTAATTCTCTTATTAATAATTTTTCAACTCTAAATACTGAAACAAATTTCAATCCCAAACTTAAATATTATGCTTATAAAAGAACCCATTTTCACCATACAAGAAAAAATACATTATTAATACCTGCTTGAATGTAAGCCATTTCAGAATGACTGTTTATCTGCTTATTATCTAATTGTGAGTGGTGCTGTTCATTTGTATGAATGCTTGGTCAAACATTATTTGCTTGTTTTTTTTAAATGAAATATCAGGGATTTATTAACCAGGCATGTGGCATTAGTTTTAATGCTCTTCTGACATAGCTGACAAATCAGTATTCAAAAAATGAGTCACTCGGTGACATACCCTGAAGTTTTATATCTTATTAATGACATTAAAAAACTTTGCAATTGCTGAGGATCAGTGTGATGTGGCTACAGCACAAGAAATGGAGTCATTAACAAGAGCCACCTTAGTTTTGGAAACATGTAAGAAAAAACAGACAATGCTTCAAGCAAGGCTTTTGAACTGTGAGCATTATGAATTATATGGAGTATTTAAACAATGTGGTTATCATTCATAATTCTAATGGATTTAAATATAGAAAGCTTGCTTAGTGCAATGGTCATCTATTAAATTATATAACACAGTATGTGATATCAGACCCACTTGGCCTCTTTATGTGATAATTCATGCAATTAAGGTTAAATTTGTAGTGTTTGAAAATTTAGTCACACTGTTTTTTTATCTATGCTTTAAACAAATATGCTAATTTACTTTCATTGCATTGAAGTACCTGTTAACAATTGTCAAAGTTATTCTGAATTGTTAAGCTTCACATTGGGTTTAATTGCAGTTCCACTATTTAGCCACTTTAAAACTGCTGAACCATTTTCAACTCTGCTGAATATTTCAAGCTAAGTTTTATGAATGAATCAGAATTAGTTATGTTGATAAGCTTAATTTTAAACAAATGTACTGCACTTCAAAACTATAGCTATTTTAGAAAAGATTCTAGTAGAATACAGTGCTAATGAATAACAGATTGATCACTTTGGAACTGGTGGCAGGAGTAGTCAACTTTCAGTCTTTTCCTTATAATTATGTTTAAAATAAATTCATGCTATTTATGTTCCAGGGAGAGCAAAATAGAAAGGCTGTGTCTTGTGATGGGAAATGACATGCCCCATGACCCAGATGACACCTATGAATTAACAAATGACAATGTGAAAAAGATTTTGGCCATCTACATGAGATTCAGGTAAGAATTTAGCTTAAGATGATTCTTTTACAGAACTTACGCCAAGTATAAAAGACAGAAATACATTATCACAGTGTTTTAATCACAATGTGATAACTATGTGTCAAACTTGTATGCCTTTGTACATTATGTTTTCTCAAAATTATTATATGGTTTTACATTTACCCACCCATTGACAAGGAGCATGATACAATCAGGAATCATAATTTGTTAGACATTTCATGTGCACTATGAAGACTTTATGTCCATTCATTAACTACACCTCACAAGAGGAACACAAGTTGGCTAGTAACATGGCATATTGAAAATAGTACTAGAGAAATTTGCTTTGATTTTGCAAAATTGTTTAAATTCTGTGTATATATATTTCTGTTTAGTAAGGTTCACTCCCTCTGACATCTGTTTTAATTTATTTTGTAATGTTTTGCTTATGCTGAGCACTGATTTGCATATCAAAATCTTACAATTATCACCACAAAAAGGATACTGAATGCGTTTCTGAATCACTTTGTCTTCACAAAAAATAGGTGCAAACTTTATAAAAACTAGTAATAGCTGGATGCCAAATAAAGAATCATTCATCATTTTTTGGTTTATATATTTGGACACCCATCCCCCAATAAAAACAAATCGGTTCAGAATAGAATCTTGTATCTTTCAAGACTTGTGTGTTTAGGTATCATTCTTATTGCACCAAGCCATCTAAGATGGTATATAGTATTTATCAGCTCCAGTTGTAGCCCAGCAGCTAATTAACAGCTGAGGTTTCTTGATTGGACAACTGATAATTGATAATTTAAGATTCCATTTTGGAAAGGTTAGGTGTAGTTTATATTATGTGAAGTCATCTCATTTGGAGCATTTAACAGCCTAAATCATAACCCATCAGTTAATAGTGAAATTCTGATATTCAATTGATAATTGTTCTTAAATACAGTTGAATTCATTGCTGTAAAAATAATGTGTGGAAATTGTGATTTCCAGGGTGGAGACACTAGACTTCCAGTCCAACACTGCTTTGCATTCATCTGTTGCTGTAGTAACCTGATTGCAGCAATTCTCTGTCTCTGTCTTGCTGTCTCTGTCTCTATGTTCCTGTCTCGCTGTCTCTTTCTGTCTCTCTCTCCAAAGAATGTGAGAATTCACTAAAATTGTTTATCAGTTGACTTTACTGAAAATAAAATTGATAAGTTATAATATTATACTTTTTTGTGATGTTAAGTGTCAGTGAGTAGCTTCCTGTCGGTCAGTGGTTTTACCTTGGTTTTCCTGGGTTCTTCCTCAACCAGTTACATTGGCTGCTATGTATAGCCAATCATATGTTGAAAAATGGCATTAAAACCCCAGCTTTCCACTTCATATCAGCCAGCATGAGACAAATGAAGTAGACTGGTTGCTCAAAATTACAGTAGTGTCAAACATGCTTGAATATTTTATTAGGAAACTGTTCTACCATGTACTCATTCAGAATATGATAGTGTACATACTTTTGAATAGTGATCAACTTATTGTAACTCTTAAAGTCTAAGACATTGGATGGTGTTATGCCAGAAATTGTCCTAATCAGAAAGTCATGATTGGCGTTTACTTGGTTCAAGACCTAGACCCAATGCTGTTTTTAACTAATGCCATATTTTGCCAATAAAATGAATAACAAAGTGCTTGTTCATATATTATCCAGGTCCTTTTTCTTTGTATGCATTTATTGCTGTAAACAGATGATTAATTAAGTTTACATAGACCTCGGTGTCAATGTTTTTGGAAAATTGCTATATTTTCATGGTAAGGCTGGCAAAAGACACTCTGTCATCCTGTGTATGGTCTTTCCAAAAGTAAACTGATGACAGTGATATACTGTGTTGCTATATTTTTGAGAAAAACTCCCTTCTAAGCACCCAAGCTCAAAGTCAGTCTTGGCAAGAAATCTCCCTGTTATTAGCTTGGTAATATCTGTGTGGTGACAGTAATAAGATAAAAATAGTTTTAGGTTCAAGCCTACTTATGCATAAAATTTTCCCATTAATAGGACTCAAGAAACAAATAACTTGTATTATTTTATCTGGTAATTATTTTCAGTTATTTAAGAACCCATTATTTTTTAAATATGATATTTAAAATTACAACATGCATAGACTGGTTCCAGAGGTGACTAGTCATAAAATTATTTGTGATCATCTATGGTCACATTAGTTTCATTTTTGACTTGATTATGTTTAACTTGGTACTTGGAACATGGCATAGGATTGTTTCTATTGGCACAAAAGATGCATATCTGCCATTCGGATGTCTGCTGATACTAAATAAAAAGAAAGCTTTTAATGACTTCTCCAGGATCACTTTGCCAAAATGACATCAGCCAAAACTCATTCATTAATAAGTTCAGTAAATGCTAATCTTTTGGCTGTAGTTCACAAGGGAACTGGTTTGAAGATATTGTGTGTGCATCCATTTGTCTGTCAGTCAGTTTACCTAAGTTTTATTGTGCACAACTGGTATCTTGACTTGGGAAAAAAATTCAGGCATATGGAAATTGTACTAGAGGTTGCTTTCTTTCATCAATTCTACCAAATAATAATTTTTAATGGCATTTAAAACAAATAAAAACATATTCTCTTGGTCAGACTCTCTTCAACCTTTTGTTTTCATCATATTATGAATAATTAAATTGATGATATTTGTTTTTCCAGGTGCAACATCCCAGTGATAATCATGGGGGAGACAGGCTGTGGAAAAACCAGATTGGTCAAGTTTTTCTGTGCACTGCAGAATCCAGCTGGGGTTGATGTCAAGAATATGATTCTCATGAAGGTTAATTCATGTTTGATATTCTTGGGTTTGATAAACAGTGTACCTGTGGATGTAAAGACTGTTGTAGTAAAAGTAGAAATTATGCGTGTATTCATGCTGGGACATGTGAATATTTACTTGGAGAGAAATATACAGTGTATATTGGCCATATGTCTTTAACAGAGCATAGAAGAAACTATGTATTGTAATTCATTTTAACTAGCACAAGTGCTCAGTCAATACAGGTCACATAAATATTCAAGACATCGGAGGAAAAAAATAGATGAGGTTAAATTCATGTTAATTTATCCAGATAACAATGTACATTTGCTTGGCATATCAGAAACAGAACTGACTAAAAATCAAACTGATAGCTTTCTGTGTATTGATAAATATCACAATTAGTCAATGAATCCACTAGGTATGTAACATCCGATTAAAAAAAACTTATAGACCATATATACACAAATATTCCAGAAAATGTTTAAAGAATTTATGTTCCAAAAATTGGTTTAAGTGATCATTTTGCAATTTTTCTCACAAGAAAAAGCCATGTGGGAGAACAGAATGTTAAAAAATCTATCAAATACAGGTCATTTGAAACTTTCAATAATGAAAATTTCTTACAGGATTTGGATCAAATACTGTGGGATACTATCAAAATTTTTGATGATAATGAAGATATTTTAAGTGCTTGATCTGATCTGTTTTTGGAATTGTTAATAAACATAGAGTTAAGTATGATCATCAACCTGGCTGGGTCATCACACAAATTTAGATAATATCCATATTCGTTTAGGTTCATGTCTGAGTATTCATCATTTTTTTCTCATAGTGATACTTGTATTTCATTTGACAAGTTTAAAATGTGCTGCTGTATTTAGTAATGACTTAAAAAATCCTTACCATAGCATCTTCATGAAACTCATTGTAGGTCCATGGTGGCACCACAAATGCAGACATCAAAAGAAAGGTTCTAGAAGCTGAGAAACTTGCACAGGAAAATTCTAAAAAGTATCCAAATATGTTTACTGTGCTCTTCTTTGACGAAGCTAACACTACAGAGTCTATTGGACTTATCAAGGAAATTCTTTGTGACAAGTCTATAAAAGGAAGACCTTTGCAAAATTGCCAGAATCTGAAAATGGTTGCTGCCTGCAATCCATACAGAAAGTGAGTAGATTTCACACAACTGACTTCTAACATTGAGCACTACTTTACACTTCCAATAAATCTAAAGAGATATAGTTTTCTCTTAATTTTGGCAGTTTTAAATGGCTGTCTCTTATTCTATGCATTCTTTTTTGTTTCTGCTCACTAATGTATTCACAATTTCTTTTATGGTAATAATGTACGCTGGTGACATTTGCTCTGTACTAATGCAAAACATGAAATAACAAGTTTAATTGTACATTTAAATAAAACAGATTGGATTTTCATCATGTTCATAAATCTAAATGGATATAATGATTTCAAAAATGTAATAAAATGCAAATGTAGAAATATATTGAAGTTAACTTGTCCATCTTAGATGACAAGATACTGAAGAGAGGTAAATAATTCATATATATATCAAAATTTGTAGCTCACATGGACATAACACAAAGTTAGTTTATGGTATTACCCTGAATGTCTTGCAGCACATGTGTTATCAATGTTTGCTTTTTGCAATGTTTCAAAAACTGCTGAACCAATTTCAACCAAATGTGGCTGAGAGCATCCTTGCTTGAACAGATTTCACATTTGGACACAAGATTTCAAACATGGCTACTATTTCTAAAAATATTTTTAAAAAATACTTGTTACAAATTTTTCAAAACAGCTCGATAGAATTTTACAAAATTTGAATGGAAGCATAACAGTAAAGAAGGCTTTGAAATTTTTAAATATGATGCTGATTTGCCATCATTACTAAAAATAGAAAAAGAATTAAGTGGCTTTTTCAATAACACTTTACATGATTGGATCATATCTGATAGAAAGCATCCACATATAGAGGTCTTGTAAGTTTATAAAATATAGCCAACATTAATAAAGACCTTTAAATGGCTTCTCAAACACACTGAATAGTATGTGGCCAAGTCTTATAGAAAGCATCCTAGCTTTAAGGGCTACCCTTTCATACAAATTATGCCTTTTGGCATCAGAAATTGCTATCAGTAATAAAATATAAAGTCCATAAAAAAGTTCTTCTAAAAACATACTGAACTGAGAATTTGACCATATTCGACACAAAGAGTTCTAGCCTGAAGGTCTTTCAAATTTATATTGATGATGCTGATGAGACATCAGATTTGACTGTTATTACTAGAAATAAAAATGTGTCTCAGAAACTTAATTGCAAATATGGCTGAACAGAATTTGCCCAACTTTGACAGAAAAGTATTTTAGGGTACATGCCTTTCAATATTAGAAAATGATGATTCTGTGCTATCAGGTTTGATGAAGGTTCAAAGAAGAAAAATGTTGAGACAATTGTTTTCATTAACACATGCCATAAACAGAACAAACTTCAACAGAAATCATCCTATGACCAGATATCTTGACTTACTGTTTTAAATTTGCATTTGTTTATTATGAAGGTATCAGACATGTAAGCTATCTTGGGCCCATTTGTTTGAATTGTCTTTTATTTCAGACATTCTGAAGACCTGATAAAGCATCTGGAACAGGCTGGACTTGGGTACCATGTTGATGCTGATAAAACAACTGACAGGCTTGGTAATATATGTTTAATATGTATTCAGTTAAGCTTTAAACTTGACTTATTTGATGTCAGTTTTCAATAAGTTTTCACAACTTATATTACACTCATGATGGCAGTAATGTTGGCATTTTTGTTGTATTGTGGAGGAGGGAATTGAAGAAACCAATAAAAGCCACTGACCTTGGATGCATAAAACTATACCCTAGCATATGACATTGCTCAATGGCTCTATGCTCAGTGGATCAGTACTGGAAGAGCAAAGTTGTGAAGCAGTCATGTTCCCACTTCACTGTACAGGCTGTTGCAGAATTATCATCTTATATAATTGTGCAATTGAGATTTTAAATGGCTGTTTATGAGAATCAACTTGCCAGTTCATCTGTAGCTTATCCAAGAGAATCAAATAAAAAGTGACAAAGTTTGTGATGAGTTTTCAAATACCCTCTCCCCACGTCCCATGCCAAGGTCAAGGACAGAAAACTGTTTGCAATGGTGTGGTGTCTGACATATGGCATTAACTTGCACAAGTTTGTTATTACTATGGTATTTCTTGTAAACTACTAGAAAGATTGACACCAGACTTTACAGGCACACTCATTCCAAGATCTCATTGGTTCTAAATGATAAAGTTGCCTTCAGACACCCAGTATGGCCACTGTTTCAAAAATGTTGTTATCGCTGCTACTGAAACTACTCATAAATGAATGGTCATATCAATATTGGGGTTTCATGAAAAAATATCTTATAATGTCTAGATGGTTTTAAGTAGAAATGTGGCTGATTTTACATCCAGTATGACTGACATGGTGGCTATTTTAAAAGTCTAGTAATTGCTATACTTCCTGTATGTGATGCTCATATTTATATTGGGTTTTCATTAGAAGCTGTCTTATGATGGTCATTCATGAAAATGGTTCCAATGGCAAACATGGCAAATTAAACATGTTACACAATGTTTTTACTTCCAAACCCCAAGACACAATGGTGTTTAGAAAACCATGATTTTTTAGTTTGTGCAGTAGATTATCATAGAGGCACTTAAAAGGTAAGGTGGTCACCCATGAGCATTCACCATTTTGCTGATTACTTAATTGGCTGAGAATAGCTAGGATGAAGCCATATTTACTCCTTTTAGGACTGCTGTGGGAGAGCCCATTTAAAGGAAATTTGCATAGATAAAATGGAACAATCTAATTTATTCAAAATTGTGTAAGTCAAGGAGATGCCTGTTAAAGAACAAAATATATTGCACATGATTCCCTTGAGTGTGAATGTTTATGCCATCTTTATTAAAGATTATTGGTAAGGTCATGATAAGCAGGAACATCTCTTTGAACAGGGATTTCAGTCCATATATAAAATGCAAAACATGATCATTTCTGTAGTTAAAATAATATACAAGTGTGATTAATTTTTGAAGGCAAAATGGAATGCACCTGTGATTCAGGAAAGGATAACCCATCTGCAAAATGAGCATAACCCAGCAAAAACTAAATTTCAGAATTCCTGCATGTAGTTTGTCTTGTAAAGTGCAGCAGCAAGAGGGAGCAATCTATGTTTAGTGCACACTGTAAATATCATATTGATATTAGTCATGCTGGAGTGTACAAGAACTGTTGATATAGCAACACTACCCAGCATGTTTGACACTTCCCCACATCAATGCAGATGTAGAAAAATTAAAGAAAATATTCAGGAAGTTTTAACATTAGTTTTAGTTTTAGTTTTAACATTACTATCCAGTCTCTAATGAGTGTAAAGATGGCAATTAATGACACCTGCATTACCTTCAATCCAATATACTGAACTTTGAAAGTGGCAAAGACTGCAACTAATTGAGAA
Source organism: Venustaconcha ellipsiformis (assembly GCA_003401595.1). NCBI lineage: Eukaryota > Metazoa > Mollusca > Bivalvia > Unionida > Unionidae > Venustaconcha > Venustaconcha ellipsiformis. The sequence continues at coordinate 10,534 of QKMX01041736.1, forward strand.
ATTATTCAACTGAAATGAAGAAACTTTAAATTTATTTAAAGTCTGATTGTGATTATGTGAGAGTTGGTACATGTATGTGTATGGTGATGGTATTTGACAATGCTAAAGCTACTATTTTTTGTCTGTAGGTGTATTAAATGCCTCAAAGAAAACATGCAGTTTGCTTTCCTATTTCTTATTATCAAATTTGTTATTGTTATTGTGATCTTAACACAATTTTTCGGCAGATGATAGGCCATACATGGCACCCAGTTGATATATATGAGAAAAAGCGTGGGAAAATCCAAGTAAGAACCACGAACTCACAGGAACTTACTAGCTAGCTTTCTTCATACCCACATTGGCCCAGTCTGAGACTCATGTGGATAGAGGAGAGTTTTAGTGATCTGTAAAAGCAAGTGCTTCTAGACCTCTCCCTTGGCCAATCTTAGACCCATATCAGATTTGAATTCCCTGTAATTTTCTGTAAACTTGAAAACAATTTATTCTCAATTGGATGATGTCACTTTGTTGAGTCATGCACATTGATCCAGTAGGACCTAAAAACACACCTTTTGAGTCTCTAAAATGGCAAACACAGACAGGGAATATGACAAGTATGAATTGGTTCTCATCTATGTAGAAAATTTTATTAATGACTTGTCCATTGAGTAAGAATTTATTTTGGAGTCAGTAGATGAAAGGTCAATGTAAATGTAACTTTAAAAAGAAAATGTTTGTTCACACAACAAGTTTTTTTTTAGACCATGTACCTTGACCAATGTTTATGGACAACTTTTACTCAAGGATGCTATGATAACAAAAATCAGCCGATACTCCATACATGCA
>QKMX01041743.1:0-12274 GCA_003401595.1 Venustaconcha ellipsiformis
AAGAAGAAGAAGAAGAAGAAGAAGAAGAAGAATATAAAATATTATGGTAGTGTTAGGAGTAAACGTAGCAATATATATTGCTTTGCCCTCTCAAACTTGCTCATTTAGTTTGTTTTTCTGACTTTGAGTGGAAAAACTAATAACAGAAGTAGATAAAATTGCAATACCATCAACGAAGTTCCTCACATCTGCTTCTGTTGCCATATCCGGGATATTCCTTACGCCAGATAACTATAAATGAACAAAAGAATCGTTTATGAATATATAAAGGAGCTCATTTGGACCTTTCAAGCAATCGTCGTACTTCAGTTAGTATGTGTGTGCTGAATAATATCTTGAGATGTTTTTGAGGTGCCGTACTCACTGTGATGCGGTAAAAGCCAGAACAATGCGTCCAGGCAAAATTTTATGATGTACACATACAATAATTTATTGCTTATATTCTTAGTTGCAAGATCTCTAAACATTACAGTTATTAAACAATCTAAATATTCAAGAAAATGTGCCCTTTACTGAACGTCGTTTATAATTTTCAATCATGAAGCGGAAGAACATATTTGGCTCTCTTGTTGAGATGCACAATCTTTCTAAAAGTAACTAAAATTAGAATGTTAAGCAACAAAGAATTTATCCAATTTCCTCATTTGATACCTTGAACACAAAGAAACTGGTTTGTTTTACAACGTATTATCCATTTACGTGCTTATAATTTGCATACGGTATGCTTGTATGCACTCGCGCAAATTTTAAATACAAATACAATAGAAAATATGCAAAACGTTATTGTGGGTTTTAACACGTGCATCGAATAAAGCAATTTTTGTAGAAAGAGAAAACTGATTTTCCAGGTATAAATTAACCACAATGATGATACGGGATATATCATGTGATACGATTTATGGCCTTAACCAAAGTTAAGAAAAGCCAAACCATAAAGTTTTATAAAATCAACAATAAATTGAATTATATAAGTTACACAATGAACTTTTAAGACAAACTTGCAGCATTGTAAGTTAAATCCCATATGATAATAAAAGTTCACAAAACCAAAATGATAGTGTGTTCCAAATTAATTCGAATTTTAGATGAGCTGATGAACAAAAAGTATTGGTGTATCTCAGCTATATAATCCAAAATGTATTTCAATGACTTCACAATAATACCAAACAAATGTTAATTTGGCCACTGGGCACATTAGTAATTCCAGACTATGATTTAAACAATGATTCCGCTAGGATTATATCTAAAGACAACTAAATGTGATTCCAATAGACTAATACCAGAATATGAATTTGTGTTTGTTTGTTAGACCTTTATATAAAAATATAAGACACAACACGATGACCAAGATGTAGGTCATAAGCCACTTCCACAACATACTAAAGTCAAAAGGCCATGATAACTTGTTTACAAATTTACCATTATCTTAAAGCAAAACTTAACATCATGGACAGAAGTTTCACCATCTAAATTGATTGTTTACAAATAACCATTAACATAAATTACGACCTAAATCATGGATAAATGTTACAAAACCAATTTAAACTATTGAATGACCTATAGACAGCAACAACATTCATGACAGTGATATACATAATGATGATCATAAGAATAAGTAATGTGCTTTTATTGATTAAGTTATGTTAAATTGTATTATTATTATAATTGTTGTTTGTTTTAGTAGTAGTGGTAGTAGTAGTAACATTATTATTGACATGATCAATAAATAACTTATCATCACTATTATTATCATTATCATCGCCATCATCCATCAGTAGAAAAATTAAGCTAAATACTTTAGTTGCAGCAATTCGAAGACAGCACGGTGCTCAAACAGATATACACGGCTGTTTTATGTGACCATTTTCACGCACACAAATATACACAAATTATATTCATCATCATGTACACTTGTTTTAAAGTTCATGTTATAGCTAGTTTTTAGTCTCATAAGAAAAAATTCTCACATACACTTAACAACTACATATACAACTAATCCTCCACCCAACTGCCAAATGCCACTACTACTAAACCCATCCAATTATCCACCCACCCACCCAGCAATCAACATGTATTCAAGCAACACTTTATATAAAAAAGACGGGATTCTATAAATGTATTGCAAACTATGCTAACTTTGCTACGTTGCCATCTATCAGAAAAAAAGGCTCTCCAAACTCGACTCAACTAAAATTAACTAAAGTATGACTACGTCATTTTTGGGGATCTGTTTTGTAAAAATAAAATGAATTAACATACACATATGCATATTATTACTATTTCCCATGCTAAGCATTTGCATCATGCATATTTCTTTTGACTTGCCTTTGGACAGACTATAACTTTAGAACGTAAGTATATTTGCACATCTATGAAATCTGGCCATGTGAACAGCGTGAATAGACTCCCTAATTCACATCTGGAATTTATTTATGAACTAAAATGTTTAGGACTTAGAGGCCCAAAAATTCATCCTTTACCTGCTCCAACTTAATTATAATTTCGTAGTTTCCTTTTTATTTTGGTTTTATCTGCCTTCTGCTGCGTGTCCATGTTTCTAGAATTGGATCGATATATCATCGCTGTGCGTCGTAAGAGGTGATTGAGTGGAAACAATATATTTGCCGTGGGTTGCCACCTGTGTCGTGTGAGGAAATAATCCTGGAAGTTGAACAGAAGCTTTCCAATGCAACACACTACTTTAGCTCCTACTTTGTCTGCACGAGTGGTCAGGATTGGCTCAGTCTCGACAAATCGGCTGGTCATGCCGATCCCTAGGTGATCTCTCTTTAACTGACTATCTCTTTTGATAGGACCGTTACCACTTGAATCTTTTTATTTATCATCATTTTCCTCTTCTCTGAAGACTTCCTAAGAGGCAGTGACTTAACGGGTGAATCAAGAGGTGTTTTAAGTGCTGAGTATACCACCTATGTTTCCATGACACTTGTAAAGTGTCCCTTTGTTGTACTCCACGGCAAGTGGATGAACATGGGTGATGAATATAAAACAAGACATAACGGAAACTAAAAACAAAATAAAGCTAAAACTATCTGAACTTTTAACTGGCTGGGATGACTAACCACGTGGTGTATAATCGTTCCCAGGTTTCATAGTTATTCATTCAAAACATACGACAAAACTGATTGCTTCAATATCACCATTGATAGGTGAGAAGACTATGCTGGCATCATAGAAACTTAAATCAGGTAGTATATTCATTGACTGTGAGCGCAAAGTACAAACGGAATACATCAAGAACATTCAGACTTTCTATGATATTCCTCATATTTCTTTCGCTCTTTCGACACTTCACCCATCCAAAGGTGTCATTCGGTGCCGTGATCTAACATTGGTCAGTGACATTAAAATCATTCAGGGAATAATGAATCAAGGCAGCACTGCAACTCGTCAAATTCCTATCAAACGCAGTCCACAATTGCAGAACACGAACACCATCATACTTATCATTAACGCGCCTACACAACCTAAGGTAGTACATGTTTTACTTTTGCAGGTTAAAGTCAAAGTATATATTCAAAATAATCTTCACTGTTTCAAGTGTCAGATTACACTCTTCACGAAGATAGATGCTCCAGAAACTCAATATGTGATCGTTGCGGCAACACAACCCATCGAGAAGCAGGCAGCTTCAAAATGAGTCAAATGTCACCATGCAAATTCTAAAGACTCCGAGACCTGGAAACTGGAGAAGAAATCCAGAGTAAATTCTACGTTGGGCATCCATTTTCCTGAGGATAGAAAGATGGATGAACCCACTACACGGCCCTACCTTCTCAAATGTTGTAAATACAATCCAAAGACAATCAGTGATCAACAAACCCAAGCAGATATACCCGATACAACAGCATCTACAAATATCCCACACTACAAATCACAAAGAAACACAATCACCATACAAACTACTTTCAGCAACCTTTCATTACCTATATCTCAGAATAGTAAAAAGAGACAAAACAGGCAGAAACGGGGTTTTAAATATAGATTTGGCAACATTGAGGACATGGATGAAAATGAAATTCCTGCTTGTTACAAACCTACAACCCAAAAATATAACCCAATATATCCACCTGATAAATACGCAAATTGGTTTCCCCTGCGAAAGTTCTAACCTAATTACATCATTTCAAATTTAAATTTTAAATGAAGAACAAGATCATACATTGGAACGGTAGAGAACTTCATACCATCTACAATAATATTCTTCTACTTTTAAATGAACAAGATCCTGTTAGAAACATTCTTGAAATATACTTAAAAGAGGACACTTAAAAATATTCCCTCTTAAATACCGACTTCGAAATTGTTGACAGGACCTCAGGAGTAGTTTTTCTTGTTATTAATAATAAGGCCACTGATAGCGTCATTCCTTTAAACTAAAATGTACAAGCCATCGCTTTGATCGAGTGATTACATTTTGCTCTGTTTATCTACCATTATACACCAACCTACTAACAAACGAATTAAATAACCTTGCTTAGCAACTGTCTGCTTCATTTCTTCTATATGGGGATTTTAATGCCCATAAACTTTTATGGGGATAACATCACACATGTGACATAAACCAAACATTAGAAGACTTCATTCAGGTTCAAAACTAACTTTTTATTGACTAGTCAAACGGACTAACAGAGCATAAGATACATTAGTCCAAAGTGAAATCCATTAGTCATCAAAATGCATGTGCGTAACACAACAATGGAGACTTATGCACATTATAAATTATATTGATTTGCCATCAATTTGTCCCAATCATAATCTTTTCCATCTGATTCTGAATAGTCCTCCATATACATTGGTCGTCTTGGTATCGGTCCACAAGAGTTCCATAAATATATAGCTAGCACTTGATCATAATCAGCAATGTCTTCACTAAAAATGCGAATCGTTAACAAGTCATTCATCTCACTGCTGTGCAATCAGCATCACCATTCAGATTTGATCATAATTAATTCACTGAATCCCCTTTCTGCATCTGCAGATGAGGCTCGAACGATCAACACAAATATCCACCAACGCAAGAATGTTCGTGTTACCATCTTGAAATCTCATGTTAACATCACACCAATGTAAGATCTCTACCTGTCATACACAAACACAAATTAAGCATTCAAAGAACTGACACTCATCTTCAACCTTATATGGATATAAGCCATATAAGCCTGCCATTCTCATTACTGGGGAAATATGTTCCAGCGGAGTAGTAGCATCCTCATCTCCAAATAAAATATGATTTGAGTCTCTTTGCCATAAAGGAAAATCTGCAAAATGTGTTGCTTTCAATACATCACATTGCTGTTTGTCAAATCGGGCATCCAAGTATTTTGCTAAACTATTGATCATGTCCTCTCTAGCATGAAGTGATAACTGCACTGATACTGGGGAACTTTATTCTTTAGTACAAAATCATGAAATTCTTTTACAGATATATTACCAATATCCTGCAGAAACGTTTTTAACCTAGGCCTCTCTCTTGATTTCGACTGCTCCAAGACACCAGTAGCTACAAGAACTTTCAGGTACACTTTAGACACAAACGAAGACTAATTTGAATAAACAATGTCAACTTGGAAAATACATTTATGACATAAGTCAAAAGATGCAGATTGAGCAAGATTATCAGATAGTCAGCTGCTTTTCCTGTAGCTTCAGGTCTTGTATGTTAGGGCTGATCAGTTATTTAAAAGTCTGAACGTGGCTTACTATTATTGGATATGATTTCCACAAACTGTCCAAAGCCCAGTGTCAGTGTGCAAACCAGCTAATTCCCAAGCACGAGTAGGGACTATCTTGATGATTCCCAGCACCTTATATGCACCTAACAATCACGTCCATCTAAAGGGTTATTCCAATAAATATAGACAAGTTCTATTAACAGCTCGTCAAGTTTTGCATGGCAAGCAGTTTATGGCAATGGCAACTTTGTAACGATGAGAATGGCAATGTACTCCTACAAGACATTTCTGTGATTCTCTAAATCTAGCAATAACACCACTATTTGTTCCAGTACTTACAGCAACTCCATCAGAACCAAATCCAACAAGTTTACATTTGTATTCAGGCATTGTGATGGCAAATGCAGCATCAATAGCTCCTATACTCCCATTGGCATTAGCTGGTGAAACTTGTCATACCCAAAAATGAAGTGCATATTTGCCCATCCATGGTAGTCCTCACATAAACAACTTCTTATTCACAGAACCCTTTATCAATGGAACCAATAGTAATAATAGTAATAAATTGTGCTAATATAATCTTTTGTTCAAGTTTATTTCTTGCACACTGTGCAATAAAATTTGAAAACACTTGTGCCTCTTTGATATTGACATACATTTGACCAATATCAATTCCCTTTCGGTATCCAGCTGGACATCCACATATCCTCGCTAAACGGCCGTGTCAATTTTACTAGAATATATCCATTCGTAAATAAAACTAGCATTCTTCCTACCAACTGATCGCTTAGCGTCATGATGACTTTACTTGCAGATAAATGTCCTCTGCGTTTTGATAATTCTCGACTCATGATCATTCATTTCTGATGGATTTTTATTTGGTTTCATGGTACACTTTTGCTTCCAAACTTAAATTTGAACATGTAACTATAAATGCGCTTTTTGATTTCATCCTCCGTTCTTGAATGCTCTCTGCAGACTCTGAAAAAATGGTATCTAGTTCTGGGTTAAAGTTAAGCCACGGCCGAGTGCATTTCAAATCCTCTAGACAACTTTGGTTCTTGCTTTCTTTATCATATTGTTTGTCGCGTTCCTTTTTTCCTCGTTATTGTCAGTCTTCAGCCTTTCGACTATATTGTCCACACCTTGTACAAATCGCTACATTGTTCACTTCACTTCATTTCTTTAGCCATGATCCGGGTCAGTGCAACAATAACGCTTTATCCACCATTTGTAATGTTTAATATAAAGATCCTAGGTGATCTGGATTTACATACGTGAGCTACAAGTTCAGTAACTAAAAATAGAACGTTATTTGTCCACATTTATGTAATTAAATTCATTAACAAATACAAAAAAGAAACCTTTAAAATAATTATATGCATTCATTTTTTATTAGTCAGGCGTACATATATATTGGTACATATTTATTAGTCCTTGAGGGAAATTATAAGTCGCCGACTAACGGTTGTCCGTTAGTTTCTAACCCTGTCATTTCTACACACAATTTCTGTATATATAACACCAAATCTCCAACGTACTTACAATTAGAAATGGGTATATAAACACAATTTTTGATTTGACAATGTGTTCTGCTTTAGGACGTTGACGAACTTCACAACAGTGAATATTTTCTAGTCTTTGTTAAGAATATTAATTGTACAATCTCTGAAACAATTCCAAAATGGAATTTAAAGAAAGCCAGGTTTCAAACCCTTTGTCAAACAAGAATACATAGGGAATTTGTTTTAAACGTTAATGGCCCTATTTAACATTTTACTTCTATTTTAATCGAGACTGGAAAAGAATCGATTTGCAAGTCCTCGCTAAACTTTACAAGAGCCCAAATACTTTGTTTCACTATAGAATAAATAGATAACATTAGACAACGCCGAAAGATGCGAAAAATTTAAAATCGCTCGACGCCCAAACGTTTTAATAAGTACCGTAAAGGACGCCGCACAATCAAATAAAATAAAAGAGGTCATGGAAAATATACATTTCTGCTTTAAACTCTTGTTCTTCTATAAAGATATTATGGGACAAAATCCGCAAAATAAATGGAAATGGAAAAAAACTTCTTTTCGACATTGCAAATTAAAAATTCACCACTTGCAACTCCAAACATTGCAAATATACTTGCAAATAGTTTCGCTAAGAATTTCTGATCGTCTAATCAGAAGCCTTCCGAAGTCTCAAATGTCAATTGAGGAAACCAAGGGTTGAAATTAACATCTAATAACTAAGAAAGCTAGACTCATTCGTTTGCATTATTGGAGCTATCAGAAGCTTTGATGAAAGCCAATGACGAAGTACATTACCAGTTTTTTAAACCCTTTCCAGAACCATCACGACCTATCTTCTGAATAACGTAAATAATTTATGGATTACTGGTAATGTACCAACACTTTAGAAAGAAGCACCAATAACACCAATCCCCAAACCTGGTAAAGCTAGCATAGATCTTATCAACTTTCGACCCATTGCACTAGCAAGCTGTGTGTGTAAAACAGTGGAACGAATAGTCTTGTATAGTAATTGGAAACTAACAATTTAATATCTTCTTTTCAAAGTGGCTTTAGATATGGCCATAGCACCAATGATCATCTAGTTAGACTGGAAACATTTATTCGTGACTTATTTATCAAGAAGGAACATTTGGTAGCAGTTTTCTTTGACTTAGAAATAGCCTGGGTAATGACATGAAAGTATGGGATACCGAATGACCTGCATCTCTCTTTCATATCAAACTTTCTCTCCAACAGGGTTTATAAAAGGTACAAGTGAATTATTCGCTCTCATATATGCACGAGCAAGGGATGGGTGTTTCTTTGGGCAGTATTGTATCTATAGCACTTTTCTAAATCACAATTAAAAGCATCCCCAAGTGTCTAGCTCCTGGTGTGTACTGTTCTATATACGTTGATGATTTCTTAATGATGCATATCAAAGCATATACATACAGTTGAAAAACATCTACAACAGAACATAAACAAGATTCAAAATTTGGCCAATGCCAACAGTTTCAAATTCTCATCGTCAGTTACAATGAAGCCATAATAAGCTTCAATACAAAAATTATACCGTCTAGTGTAATGGCATTAAACAGTCTTCATTGCTCATATAAAAATCTTGAAAGCTAAATTCTTGAAATCTCTAGATTTATTTAAAGTATTAGTGCAGATTAACTGGACTGCAAACACAATGTTCAGCTAGAAAGTCTTAATTGAAGAAGCGTGACCCAATTCATCATCAAAAAATAAGACTCGCTCTGTGAGCATTTAGGACATCCCCATGTGAAGGCCTTCTTGCTGAAGAGACCTATCCACCTTTATCAAATTATAGAGAAATGCTTTGCATATATTATGCCTCAAATTAAAATTAAACCCTCTGAACTTTGCTCAGCAATATATCGAAAGCAAATGTATTTTAAACTGCATCATCTTCTCTGATTCACTACCAGTACTTCAGTCAATACACAATATAAAATTAGAAAACCCATTGCTATAATATGTTCATCAAAGATATTGAACTGTGTACCACTCACAGAATATTATACTATTGGTTACCCAACCATATTGGTAAACTTGCCTTATCCCAATAACCATCTGATTTTAAAATACAATACACTGATTTTAAAACTAGCATTAAAAAGTCTTTAGATCTGAAGTAGCGGGCATCTTGGAGGCATGCAGTAAATAACAAATTTACAAACCAACCCCACAGAACCATCTGTAAGGAGGAGGTAGTCATTGAAAGAATTAGATTTGGTCATCCTTATATAACGTCATTCCTACATCGTAAAAGGCGAAAACCCACCAGAGTGCGTTGCACACAATGAACCATTCATTGTTAAGCACTTTATGATGGATCGTATAGATCTCCAACCGACGCGCGATCGGTACTAAAACATGCGCGACATGAAGAAACTATTTGATACAATTAATGTCTCTTGCATTTTAAAATTCCTGATTTAAATAAACATTTATTCTAAGATAGAATTTTTATGCTATCACTATGAGTATGTTTATGTAATGGATATACCTTCGTTCATCATCTACACCTTCATCAACACACACCATTTCCATTATATGTTGATCGAGAAGCTTTATATATTAACATCACCATATGATTGTTTGGTTTTAACTATTTAAGTTTATTTTCACTGGTCGATAAGAATCCTTTATCAACCGTTGTTAATGCTACATATAACCTTGGCTATGGTGATGAATATTCTAACAGTGCTGGTGCGCTGTAAAACTAATATCAATCAATTATTCCTTTTCCGACAGTCAACGATTCTTACATGTACATGTAAAAGCTAAATGCTATATTAAAAGTGTGCATTTGCATATATATTCTCCGTTGGTAAAACACTATTATAATAATATGGTCTTAGAGGGGTTTATGTTTTTTCCTAGCACGCTAAGTGCACATGTTGCTTGAGAAAATCATTAAAATCTTATATCCAGCACCTTTAAGTGACTTGTTAAGTAGATATTATAACTTTAATTCTGCTGATCAGTAGGAACGAAGAAATACGTTAGTTTTCAATATTCCTTAATTGTATTTTAATATATGTTTTAAAAACAGAAGAGAAGAACACACCTTTATAGTAAGGAAATACTATATTAATTTTACACGATTAATTATATAGTTCTGGATTAAACCGTCAAGCAAAATCTAAATCTTCACAACATATATTTCCATTATATTTTAGACAGATATTCTAATAACAAAAAATTAAATGATAAATGATAATAGATGATTTATTCTATGCTATACAATAGTGCAAGTAATGCGATAAATCAAAATGTGTGTAAATATCACCAGAGCAGTTCTTTTGTTTTTCAAGTACAGAAGACATGCAATAAAGATAAAATTTATATATCACCCTCATCATTATAAACTTAGGAGCATACACAAAAGGATTCGGTATTTATGTGTTTATATCTTTGTATGATTATCTGCTGTCTAATAAGTGCACTAATTGAACTACAGCAAAGTGGTAAGGTTATTAAGTATAGTAAATCCTTTATGATTGTGGACTTACGTAAGAAACACCACAACACCATAACAACATCCCATAACTCCAGATTATTCTGATAGTTAAATCTGATCTTTCAATTGGAAGTTGAAATGCTCTCGTTTGCCTTATCAATAAGTGGTTGTCTACTTACTCCGAAGCGACACCAAAAGGCAAATTGCTTTGAGCTTTCAAACAGATCGTTGGGAACTAATGCCGCTCTAAGTCTGAAATTGTATGCAAGGAGTGCAGCACGTTCGCCATCGACAAACCTAGAAGAAAAACAGGAAAACGCATAAAAAATTTCCAATGAAAGTCATAAACAATACATTTAGTAACTTTCTGTTATCAGGAAATTGTTGGAATGCAATATTAAAAAATTGATAATAAAACTTAAACTTGTATTGAAATAAATATTGATCATTGATAATGTGTTTCATTTAATACTGAACTCGTTTGAATTAGTGTCAACATCAGACTTGAAATCTAATGGTCATGGGTTAACTTCCTGCCTAGGCTAGTATGGATCAGTTTTTCACTGTGTCCTCCGCAAAAGTCACTTAGCTCTTATTTCCTTTCATGATCTAACTAAAAATGTATCAACTGTTACGTTAAAAGCATCCAACCAACTAACCGATCGACTAACAAATATGTCATCTGTCTAACTTGTATCTGGGAAATAACATGGAGACGTTTTATTGTGTGTGTCAGAGTAAATAATGTATGAAATGTTGGCCTAGTGACTTCTTAGTATTTTGTTTTACTGATCAAAAGTATGAGTAGAAATTCCTTAAAACTGACCATGAACATTTTCAATAGGACTCCAAACACTTATTGATAAATTAATGCCATATCTTACTATCAACATAATGCACATTTTCTTATTACGAGATACAAAATGTGATATTTGCAATAATAACAGCAATAACGTACGCGATATAAGAGTCGATCTCAGCTTTACAATGTCCTGCAACTGTCTCAAATTCATCAATAGCTATGCTGGGTAAATCAACACTGTCTCTGTCCCACCAGTGGATAACATTATGGACACCTGCAATGTTTAGAAATAAGTACTAACTTTTTTGTTTAAATTCATAATATACAGAGGTGAAACATTCGGCTGGACCTGTAATGGATTGAATTTTATTGTATGACACTTTATTTTATCTTTATAGTTTACTGCATTATTATGGGAAAATATGAAAGAGCTTTCTTTCCAATTAATATTGCACGATCTTTGTCATTGAAGTATTCACCAGAGAAAAAGTTGTTCATATTTTCACACACAAATGAAGAAACCTTTATATTATATACTCATTTTCTTACCCTAGTTAAATCTTAATTCTAATAAATACACTACAAGAAACAAAGTAACTTAATTTATACTGTATTAAAAATAAATACACTATTATTGATTCATCAATGCACAAATGCTATGGCGATTATAGCACAGCCCAGCGACCAGCAAAGGCAGGACACAATGTTTTTATTCCGCTCATGAAAGTTTTATTTTACCCTTTCAACGATGAAGCACATTGTAATATATATATAT
>QKMX01041753.1:0-11790 GCA_003401595.1 Venustaconcha ellipsiformis
AGATAAATAACATTCTCTGTTTTGCACGTTTTGTTTGGAAACAAACAAGCCTATTGTGTGTTTGACCTTGAGACTATTCTACATTTAATTTCCAAATGGCATATAAGACATCAGATTCACAACCTGTTAGCAGAAACAGTAATGCAAGGTCACAAGTTCCTTAAGCATTACTAGACTATATGATGAAGTGGGGAGACTTAGTCTTCTGAGCTTCAATCAACAATGGAAACACCATGATGGGTTTTGATTGCCTTCCAAGAGCGAATCTTTACAATCATTGTGGACTCGTATCTTCATGTCCCTATTCACATGGATTCCAGGAAATTCTTGTGATTTGTCTTCATAGATGTATTGCACTAGTTCAGAGCACTTCCATTTGGACTTAATATCAGTACCAGGGTCTTCTCTCCTCTGATAAACAGAGTAAATTGCTTCATGTCCAGGCCATCTCTATGGCAGCAGCATCAACCTACCTGGATGAAATCCCTCGAAAACATCAAGTGAGTTTTATCTTAGATCACAACATGATAACTGTTGTTACTCTGCTGCTCAATCTTGACAACAAACACAAATCTGATCTAGTACTGTCTCAACAATTTGTTCATCTATGTATGGAGTTCAATACACAGGTAAACAGAGTACTTCTTCATCAGAAACAGACATTGAAACTCATACCATTGTAGATTCTTGACTAAAGAGGAACACACTATCCGTCCTAGAATTCCTTCGCAATGTGGCAGAGGACCTCATCTTTCTGGGTCACCATTTTATGTGCCCATTAAAAACGATTCTTTTATCACTATAGAGGCTGAAAGTTCACCCACAAATCTCTTATTATCTGCAGAAATATGAAGTACCATGGCTCACATTGGATGTACCTCTGCAAATGTGACCACCAGAAATCACTATGGATGCAAATACAGTGGGTTGGGGAACACACTTACTACCATCTTTCTGGGTTGTCAATGGAGCATGTTCTCCCAAGGACTAGCATCTACATATCAATATTCTAGCGATGAAGCAAGTTTGAAAACCTTTCGTTGGTGGGAGTTCTCATTCTGTCCGACAACTCCACAGTGGTAGCTTATCTCAAATGGTAAGGTGGAACCTAGTTCCCAGATGTTTACATCTTGGTGTTGGATTGTCTAAAACGGTATTTTTAATGGTAAATCCATGTACAAATTCATGATATTCATGATATTCCAGGCCAACTAAATGTACTTCTGGATTCATTATCCAGGGACAAGGAACTAATACAGACGGAATGGTCTCATCATCCCTTGGTTTTCACTCAGATAAATGCACCATTGGTGGACGTATTTGTAATAAGATGGAATGCCAAACTCCAAACCTTTGTCTCACCAGTCTCAAACCCAAAAGCCTAGACATTCCTTGCACTGTCCATTGGTTAGAATGCCCTGGACACATATGTTTACCCTCCAATACCTCTGATTTCAAAGGTGAGAATCAAAGTGTTGCCTCATCTTGATTGCTCCACATGGGAAAATGATCTATTCAATCTCAATGATCTCATCAATATCATAATGGAAATTCAATGGAAAATTGAGATATTCCCTCATCTGCTCAAAAAAACATGACAGCAGTTGTTGCATCCAAATACAGAGCTACTGTATATATGGATCATATTAAACAAACCCTCAAAAATAAAAAGTTCTCACAACCAGTCATAGAGAGAATCACCCTCCACTCAGAAAGCATATGAAGCAAAATGGCAAATTTTCACACAGTTGTGTACACAAGAATGCCTGATACCTATGCAGACATCAATACCTCAAAATAGCTAACTTCCTCCTCTGGCTCTTTAATGAGCAAAAATTGGTACCAAGTACAATCAAAGGTTGCCATTCCACAATCGCCTTGCATCATCATGGAAGAGAGGATATCAGACAAAACAAAAACCTTCGCTCCTACTTTGATTATACATGGCCAAAAAATATTGATTCTGTGCCCAGAGTAGAATCTGTCATCGGTACCAACCTGGCTGAACAAGACACCATTTGAACCGCTTTCAAGGGCATCATTGGTTCATTACCCATATAAGACCTGCTTCATCACTGCCTCAGTGAACCCAAACTACCTGCAGTTCTGACATGATGGGTCATTTTCACTCATGATGGTACCAGATTTCATCACTAAGAACAGGTTCCCTTCCATGGGTAACCAGACTTTTGTAATGAAATCAATATCTATTCTGGATACTTCAACTCAAGGCCACCTACAGGATACAGTGTGAGCTGTGGAGTGGTATCTTAAAAGGACAGAGCTATTGTGTAGAGGGAGATCATGCCTCTTCTTATCTCTCCGAAAAATCACAAGGACATATAGCAGCACAGACACTTTCATCCTAGATAGTGGTATTCACTCTGCATACTGATAACTCCAGTTAAGAGGAATTTTTTGTGCATTTTGGTTTTTGCGTGAGGTTGGAGCAGTCACCACAAGTATAGCATTTGTAGTGAGCAAAACTGTTCTCAAACTGACAGCATCCATTCTGGGGATTGAGATTAGAGTCCACATTTGCCAGCTTTTATTTCAGTTCGATCTGGTGGGACCTATAGCTGTGGCACAACAGGTCACCTTCCTAGGATGTTTAACAGCTTCATAAGGATGCAGCTTCATGACTCCCACTGGATTTGTGGGAGGGAAAATTGTTCCCGATTTTTGAATCTGCTTCCCAACATAAGGAGTCTATTTTCCAGTTTGGTTATCTAGAAGTTGTCTCACATACCTTATGGGACTGGAGATGGTCTCTCCATGGTAAGGGGATGTATCTCCCTCCATCTCTTACCTATTCTCCTAAGGTGTTATTAATGGGCAACACACTGGGTTTTTGAAGAAGAAACTAATTTTTCTAGTAAGGTATGTTTCTTCTATAATACTTATCTAATCATAATACACATACATCCTCCCAGCATTTACATCCATATAGAGAGTGTCCCTTCCGCTCCAGTGGTAATTGAGATATTCACCGGATATGCCACCAATCCCTTTACCAAGTGGAGATCACTCTTACCAATTACTACTTAGGTTGCAGATCATTTTTAGCTTTGTTAGCTAAAAGTTTTATTTGGGAGCGCAGGATTTGTGAGGTAGTAATAGTTCTTATAAGCAATTATGACTGGGTAGGTATTATCAAAGAATCAAATTTACTAGAAAGGTTCTGTTTTCGCTAAACTCAATATACTGCAAACAAACAAATTTGTATGCAAGGTACAGTCACAAAATCAAGCCATGTAGGATGTTTACATTTATTCACATGGTATGTGTATGATATGGTTTGTTTCAAAATATGAAGATCCAATTTGTTAAATGTTACTAAGTTTCATTTCTGTGAAAATCAACAGTACAGAGTGAAATTTTAATCCTTCCCAATTTACCAAACATCATTGTATTCTGATATTCAATAATGTTTATTCATATTACCTCATTCATTTACTTGAAACGAATTTTATCCAATTTCTTAACTGTCTTGATATTATGACTGTCATAGTTTGTGTATGGTCATATGGTTTTGACATGAACCTTTTTTAAGTCAAAGTACTTTGCTGAACATCAAAGTTGTTATTACAAATTATTTGGCAAAAATTGTTGTCAGTTACAGAATTGTATTTATGTACATGTATGTAAGGCTTTTGATGCAAGATCATAGTCCACAGTACTTAAAGGATATAGATACATAAATTCACTTTTTGTGGCCTCAAAGACAGTGTTTGCAATTTGGATGGAGAGAGGGATGGTTAGAATGAATGATACAGGAAAGAATTTATGGTTTTACCTTTTAGAAATACTGTTTAATCAGATCCAGCAATGGGCAGGTGGAGTCATTTTAAAACTTGTCACTTTTTTAATTTTTAGAAAGCTGGTAGCTAAATGTGTGATTCTAGTTTCCCTAGAAACTCAAAAGAAAACTACATTTTTGGCATATTTCATAATAACGATGATGAATTTTATATCTTCAAGTTTTATACAAATAACTGAAACAAAATTGTCAGTATTTAATACACTCCTTATTTTCAGTGGTAGACTGTATCCCATAATAGTCTCTTAGTGAAAGTCAATAACTCTTTTATTTGACCAGTGTAAAGGAGCACATTTTGTATGAACTTTTCACATGTAAAATGCATTGCCCTTTGAAAACTCCAGTCTAATGGTTGTGAGATTAAATTGTTCCAACTGCATGTTAAATTTTCAAATAGTTATGACAGGGGTCGGCAACCTACAGCACACATGCCACAAGATGGCACATCAAGAGGTTTTGTGTGGCATGTGAATTGCAGCCAGAAATCTTGATTTGAAAAGAGTTACTCTCTTACTGTTGGTATGCACTCATTCATTTTGTAACTAATTTGGAAAAAAAGTGGTTCGCAATGTAAAATAGGTAACTGACTTCTGAGTTGTGCAATGAGTATTTGATCCACAGTGAAAATTACTGCCAATGAAAGGTTGGATCTTCATTGCTATTTCAAATTCATGGCAGAAATTATATTTTGTTGTGGATATTTTAGAAAATACAAAGATAGCCTTTAGATATACCATCATGTTTCATATTATTCTTATGAATAATTTTCATGCATATTTGATTGAAGGAAAGAAATTGTTAAATGTATCAGTGAACATATCTACATTTCAAATATCACATTTCTACAATGCAAATTTTTCTTTAAAAAATCTACAACTCTATCAGACAATTGCTTACCTTTTCATAATTGGAATTTTCCTTGATCAAGGAGCAGACAAATCCATTGCCTGGAAGCACAGAATAATTAAAAAGTAATGCTGGGCAATCATTTTCTCTATGTGAAAGCCTCAATGAGCAACTGAAGATATGTGATTAAAAAAAGATAATGTTAAAAATATTAATGAACATTTTTAACTGTTAATTGGTACTAGGGTATTTACTTACCAAGTATCACTGTTTAATCGGTTCATGTGTTTGTGATTATTATCAGTACAAGGCCATACTAATCCATAGAACTGTTTATGAACATTCCAAAAATATATGGGATCACAATTATTTTTATATTTTTATCTTTAATTTAGGAGAGGTGTGCATATTTTTGGACAGACTTATGAATTCAGGACCAAAGATTACTTGACTTACTGTATTTGTTCTTTTATCTAAAATAATAAAATGAATTTTAATATTTTGTTAGGTTGTCATGTTTAAAACCATAAACAAAAGATACACATCATAGGTAGTTTATATGCTCATTTTTTATAAGGAAAGTCATTGGAGACTGATTCTTCCTTCAGCAGGCTGAATGAGGCTTTTGAAAAGGAGGTCACCATGCAGTTACTAGTGACCTAGCCTTTTGTTCTAAATATCCAGTGTTTCATTGGAAGGTGAGCACTGGACTCCATAGAAATAACCACTTGAGCTGCTTCAGCATCTAAAGTGGGAGGTTTAAAGGATTAAATTTCCACAAGTTTATTATTTTCATTGACTAAATGTAACAGACATCAGAGCTCTCAATGTACAGATATAAGAGTACTTGTTTAGCTCCAATACAAAAGAAGTGTTTTTTTCTATGTTGTAACATTGACTGCATATCAACTGATGTGATTTATTTAATAACCTGTAAAACATGTAACATGAAATATGTTGGACAAGTACTTCAAAAAGTTTCAAAGAGAATTAATAATCATTGCTTTCATATAAAACATTGCATGGATACTCTGTTCTCTTCAAATGTTTCAATACAGTTAATACAAATAATTAATCTTTATATGATTTTTCTTTATGCTAATTGATATTGTGCATGGAGAGATGAATAGACTGATTTAAAAAAGTTATTGGATTCATAGTTTAGATACTTTGTTTTATACCAATGGCTTTAATACCAAGACATTGTACATGTAGAATATTCTTTAAAATTGTAATAAACTAAATGATATGGTGTATATCCTTTACAAATTTATAATTGTATGTATGATTGTCTCTACATTATTATTGCACTGATTCAGTGTTCAATAGAGACATCTTTTTCTTTGATACATATACATATAAAATTGTTATGGTGATGCATATCATTTATGACATCAATGATGTAATTGTTATTTTAAAATATTTTACAAAAATTTTGTGCATGAAGAAACATACAGTAAATGCAAAACTGAATTATCTGTGTTTTTGTTATTATTTTATCTCCATTCTATCAATCTATCTTTATATAGAGATAGAACAAAAATTTTAATAGCTTTCTATTTCTGCTTGAAAATTGAGTTTTTACCTGCCTCAATAAATACCAAAGCTCAAGTGATATAAAGTAGTGTGATACCATACAGCATTGTTTATGACATTTTTGTTTGGGACTAAATACACTGCATATATAAACATGACATCTTTATTATGCAGTTAAATTATGAAATAAGTTAAAGAGTTTATTGCCATTGATATAACAGAATAATACATTATAAGTAGAAACATTAAAGAAAGTTCAAGTTTTCTTGAAGTAATGATTAATGGAACATGTATCGATGTCATTCAGATGAACTTTGAAAAGGAAGGAGTAAATACAGATACCATATTGGAATCAATTGATCATTACATACTTGTAGTGATACTGTGTTAAATAATAACTATCTTGACTACAAATTTCTATCCAAATTTTGTTAAGACATTAATGCAGGTCAAGACATTATTGCAGGTCCTTATTCTTCTTCCTGATCAATCTTTTCATATTTGTCAACGTTTTTATATATTGGAATGCAAGAATATAACATTTCCATGAGAATTATAACCAGAATTTCTGTAATATTTATTTTCAGCCTAGTTGACATCTGATAAAGTTGACACAGTCTTGCTTCAAGAAAACTACTTCCAGTTCATCAAAAAGTGATCTGGGGAGTAAAATATTCATTCAAATAATTAACAGCTTTTAGTTTCAGAGGAAAAGATTTGTTTCACCTCATGCTAGTTATTTTGATGCTGTATTATACATTATCAGAAAACTAAAGGAATATAATTTATAGTTTGTTGTAGTATTGATGAAAACAAGTTGATTTGAGGGTGGAAAAATAATGTAGGATAAATCTGGTACTCATTAAATCATTTTTGTTTCTTTCTTCTTAGTGCTACCAAAAATGTTATAGGTTGATAATACGGCATTATATCATGCATCTCATTGTGAGATATTGAAATATATTAGTGGGAGAAAAATGATGTCACAAGAGAGGCAATATCACTTTTGGATTGATCTCTTTTTCTATTTAGGAAGTATATGTGCCCTTATATGTGTTATTCATATCTGTATTGACATATTTAGGCCTATTTAATTTTTCTTCTCCTCTCTGTCTTCTTCCCCTCTCACTTCCTCCACATCAAGATGTACAGGTCTTACAATTGTAGGCCCTCTTTTGTACCTTTATGCAATCAATCATGTGCCATCAATAAAAACTTAAAAATGCACTTGATACAGCAAAAAATGAATCATGGAAACTTTCAGTGAAAGAAGTTTTTGACTCATTGCTGTGTGTCACTGTTACGGATATCAGTATTTCGTATTAATTTATAATGTAATTTTTAATTAATACATTTAGGAAGATATTCTAGGAATTCATACACTGTAAGTTATTTTTAATTCTTTAACTTTGTTTGATTTTATATTTTAGGGAAATAAATTTATATTTTTAGAAAATTGAATGCTTGTTGGGTTTTACCTTAAGTGTCTTCTTACATACTTGTAGTTTAAACCCCTAGATGTAACAGTTACTATTTATTAGTAATTAGTTACTATAAAAACACCAAAATGCATTAAAAACCCAAATTACACACTGAAATATACATGTATTGTTTTCAGTGTATATCTCTGTGTAAACCCTGATGCTGTGATTTTCAATTGTTGAAATAATAATAAATAAAGAAAACAAACTTTGATTTAAGTGATTTTGATAAGAATTATTTATATTTTTACCAGTTTCTAGCACTACCCCTGTAATGACACCACTCAGTTGTGCTTAATTTTACTTGATTAGACAGGGATGATAAACAACAAATAGGTTAGAACTTAGACACAGAGATATACACATTTTAGTTTTAGTTAGAATTGCATTACATAATAAACATCAGCTCTTTTGGAGCTATTTTACTGAGTAAAAAATAATATATAAGCAATCAGGAATATTATACTTACGATTGTAATTTTTTTTAGTTATAAAATTATGATTCAATGCTAAAACTGCACACCCCTCCCCCATTTATAATTTATATTTTAATAATCAATGCAGGAAAATTATTTAACCTGAATAGAATATGCTCTCTCTTCAGTTGCAGCATTGTTAAAATATACATATATAGTGGCTGGCTATTACATGGTTAATATATTACATCTCCCAATTTATAATTTCTGACTAAAACTTCAAAGCAGACATGTCTATTTATATAAAAATAATATACTCCATGCTTACGTAGTGTCAAAATATTTGGTTAAAATAATGACTTGCCAATACACATGGGTGTCTGCATGTAGAGGTAAGGCCAGAGAGACATTTACTCCCCACCCAACTCAATCCAACCCCCAGATTTTACCTCTAAACATGTTTTGGCACACATCTATAAAACTTAATAGCTGACCACTACATGTTTGCCCCCCACCCCAACAGAAAAAAACCTCTCTGGGCATCCCTGCCTTAAGATACATGCATAATGATCTGAAAGATACAATGACACGGACAGACAAAGCAAAGCACACTAAATAAACAAATATGATATGTGTGAATGCATCAGAAGCTTATAATTAATGAAAATATCTTCTCAAAAGGAAGGAGAATCCATCCATAACCATATGTAAATGACACATATGCATCCAATTAAGGTAGCATCAGCAACTTATTAACTTGTGTTTACAATGGAATATTTACACAATAAACTCCTAGACCAGGTCTTTAATACAGATTTAAACTTTTTAAAATCTGAGGGTGTTATAAATTATTGAGGAGAGAATTCAATAATTTTGCTGCTGCATACCCAAAAGATTGTAGCCCATATCTGGATGTTCTTACTTTTTGGATCTCCAGTGTTTACATACCTAAAAGAAAAGAGGTTTTTAAAACTACAAGACTGTTTAAGTATGCTGGACATTTCTTCTTGTTTGAAATTTTAAATACTTAAAGTGCCATGTGGATATGGTAGTTATTACATTCATGATACCTGTAAATTTTATATTTTTTCTGTCAGTTTAGTTCATATAAAAAATTGTTGAAATCATTGAAGAGAAATTTCATAGTTTTTTTTTCAAGTTTCATAATAGTGTGACTGCTGTAATGCCAGGTTAGGGGAGAGAAATTGAAGTTTGCCATGATGAAATAGTGGTACACAGACAGTTGTAGCTACATATATTCCAGTTCATTTTAGCACATTTAATTGTTTAGATTCTTTCTGACAAACTTCAGTGACTTGCTAGTTAAAGTTTAGAATAGAGTTCAACTTGACTCCATGAAGTTTTAGCAAATCCTTGTAAGATATATTAGCCTTGCAGGAGGAAAAAGTCTCGAGTTCATTTGTTTTCTATCATGTGCACTAGTTTCAGTCTTATCAGGATTTACTTTCATTTCATTGTTGGTAAACCACCTAATCAAGGTATTGTAGTTCATTTTCACAGCAGAATTCAAAAGATTAAAAGTTGTGGTGAGTGTAGGGAAGTATGCTGTGATCAGCATAGATGCTATAGATCAGAATCATTTATAAAAGAATTGATGTCATTAATAAAGATATTGAAATGTATGGGTCCAAGAATTGATCCCTGAGGTACACCTCTATTGATATTTGCCCATGAATTAGTTGAGTTTCCTATTTTGACACATTTTCTTATGTTTCAGATGTAATCTGCCATAATATTTAATGCAGAATCTGAAAGTCCATATGCTGCATTTTCTGGAGGAGTTGATGGGATAAGCTGTTGAATGCTTTTGATAGAGCAATCAAAATAGCTGCAACATATTTGTTTTGGTCTAGGTCTAATTGATATAATAATCACATTGTTTGACAGCTGAAACACTTTGTGAAAGCAGAATGATATGGGTATAAAACATTATCTTAGTAATTTGTGATCTGGTAGCAGACATTTCATTCAAAGAGTTTTTATATAGTTGGGAGAATATGGACAAGTTGATAGTTTTGTTTATCAGGTGCATCATTTTTATATATTGGGACCACCAGAGTCTTGTAGGAAAATATTTTGGTCAAGAATGTAGTTTATGAGTTTTCAGTCAGAAAAATCAGTAATTAAGTTCCAAGTTTTAAGTCTTGGTGAAATAAAATCTATCCCAGTTACCTTTCAGATACTAATATATGATATGGTTTTAGCTGTAGAGTCTTCAATGATGTGAGAGAAATCAAATTTTGTAGAAATAATGATTTTCCTTTTGATAACTTCTGAGGGGGAGGTGATGCACCCAATGGATAAATAATTACTAAATAAATGTAAAAAGGAGTTAGCATTTATATTGGTACCCATATAGAAGATGAATGCTATTGACTTCAAACCATCACCTTTTTGAAGAAACCATGGTGATTTTTGAATATATAGCAAGTTCACCTCTATTAACAATGTATACTTTCAGGATATTTGTCCTAGATTTTACTCATCACTGAAATCATAGGCAGTCAGTCACCAACAATTCTTAAAAATTGGTGTTAAGAGTGCTGATAAAATGAAAATGATGATGGTTTATGCATATTGTAATGTTTTCAATAAAAATGTGTTGCCTTTAATCCTTGTTTTAGCATTGTGTTAAAACTATGCAAGGCAAAAGAGAATAAAAGAACAAGAAGACCACCATGAATTGGACATTTCTATATTAAGGATTTGCAAATGGGAGACTAATTTACCATTTTTTTTTCAGAAAGTACTTAAGATGTAATAGAAAACAAAATATTTTGTCTTGTGTGATTGTCAGTTTTTGTTTCATTTTCTAAATGGTGGAGATCTAGATGTTACCAGTGAGGATTCAGTTACTGTGGAAAAAGATTGCAATTTTAGAAAGACTTGGAAAGGCTTTATGTGGCATTTGATTTCTGTAGAAAGTGCTGAAGAAATCTGATACCTGCAATATTTGTCATGTGCAACTTCATGTCCTCACTTCAACTTCTGCAAGTGTATGTTCTGTTCTTTGTGCAGATCTCTTTGTGGTAGATTCTGTGAATTTTTCATTTTCGCTTATTAGTTCATTATAATATGACAGTGTCTTATTAACATCTTGTTTATAATTCTGATAATAGTTATGATGGTACAATGATCATCTTTCAAATATGTTTAAAGCTTTTGCCATGTTCTTTGATGACAGATTTAAAAAGAGAAATCACATGTAATTGTCAGAAAAAGAGGGTTGAGGGTAACCTTTAGTATTCAATTGGATGAAAGATAATATGAAATATTATGAAGCACATTGTGATGTCCCTTCCAGTGTTTGATGTTTTATATAATAATTTTGTAAATAAAATTTGGATGCAGTAATGATATTCTCAGTCCTCTGTACTGTGTTATTTCTTCTTCAGATACACCACCCGATCATAATACAAGCTAGCAGTTATAATAATCCTCTTTATACCGCGATTGGGGCCAAATCCAATTAATTCTTCACTTACTAGTTTCGCTCTTGCCGAGTAGCAAGCATAGTACAGACAGAGAAACCTCACAAAATCCATTTTGTAAGGCATTTTGTAAGATTTCTACCTATAAGTTGGAGGAATTTCATCTTTGTAGGAAAGTATAAACCATCAATAAATTTACAACTTTTCTTCTTCTTCTTCTTCTTCTTCTTCTTCTTCTT
>QKMX01041785.1:0-11005 GCA_003401595.1 Venustaconcha ellipsiformis
AAATATGGTATACTTTCTGTAAATGGGAAATTTTTCAAGCATATATATGGCATAAATAATGTTTTGTGGACCTCAAATCTGTTGAATTTTATGTTGGTAATATAAGCATAAATTTTGAATCTAAACATTTCAAGGTTACCAAATCAGTCTTGTCTTTTAAAAATCTAAATTTAAAATCTAAAAGTTCTCTGCAATCAAATTTAAAATTTGTCAATATCAATGAACATGCTAGATATAGAATTTCTCTAATGAAACTACAGTTGATAGCAAATATATATGGTTTGTAGTAACCATGATATATTGATACCTTAGGAATACATGTGAACTCAGGATACCAACTGTTGCAATCACCTTGTGGCACTTAGTGTATATTGTAATTTGTTTGTCTTGCCTGCAAAGTATAGTCAGATCATCAGGATTACATTTCTCACATTTTCAGCTGCATCAAAGTTTCCAAGTTTTATTCTTACGATGATATTACATGTACCATGCATTATCATGGGAAGAAGTTTTGTTTCCTGCATTAGGTCACAATAACCTTTCTTCATGTACCAGTAGCTACAAAGAGTTTCTACATTTTGCTTATTTGCACAGACCAGATTTACAGTTAAGAAATTTGGTTGCCTAATTCATTTAAATGAGTAAAATAAGTCAGAGAGATTTATTTGTTATGCTGCAGTAACTATCAGGTATCAGATCATGTACAAGAAAACAAGAAAAGGCATTCTGCATTGTTCTTGTCTAAAAGTAATAAATTGGCTACAATCTACTCTTATGAAATATAAATGGTGGATTAGAAACAAATAGAACATGCCCATAACACCATTTTAATTTTGAAATTTTAGAATAAATTCAGCTGTAAGTAAACAGTTGTATTTCAATATATATAAACAAAGAAATAATATTGTACAAATAAGGACATATATTGGAAACAAGTATACCAAAAAGTGTACAACTATGAATATATATTAATGAAAAGTGTACAATAGTCTACAGGTAAACAATGGTGGTAGGTGTAAAACATGGGGTCAGGAAGTATAACAGGCGGTACTGGGAAGACAATATGCATGTGTAACAAGGGTATATGTTTGTAGTTTGTACATTGATAATGTGTACAAAATGTATCTTTCTTCAAAGAAAATGTTATATTAACATTATTAAATTTGCTAATAAAAGCCTTGGAGAAGTCTAATCTGTTTGGAATTTCCTTTACTATTGTCATGGTACCTAGCTTGTATGAAAAATACAACATGATGAGCCCACTCATTTCTTCTCATATTATCATTGATCTGTTGGAATTCCTCTCAGTAAATTCAGTTTTAGGTAATTCCATGGTCTGATATAGTTAGCAGATTCATAATAACCTGCAGGTATTTTAAGATTACAAGCACAACAAAAGACAATGAATTTTATTTGAAAATATTTACAGTAATGAAATCCCCGATTAAAAATGTCCAATTATCTATATACAAAATATTTGCATTAATAAATAATTTCTAGCTGTATACAACAAAACAAATTGGCCTGCATCCTTAAATCATTCAACCTACTGCACACTCTAATCAAACAAGAGTTTGGAAGATGAGTAGCACATTTTCCATACAATCAAATATTATTCAATTTAAATCTACTTGGAGCAGGTGGAACACACCCCGTATTTTGGAAAGGGGGGGGGGTACAAGGGGTTGGTACCAGAGATGAATTCAAATTATACAAACAATCAGAGAAGACAAAGTTAAGACCCATGTACCTAAACAGTATGAAAATAAAAATGCCTTCACCATTCTTGCAGGTAAATCAAGAAGTAAAATTCTAAACTTTGCAAAATTTGTATTACTTTGAAAATTCTGAGTCTGAAGTGGAGACGAGCATGTAAACACAAAGCCTGGCCAGGCTATAGTTCACTGATAATACTTTAAAATACAACAAGGTTGACAAATAATTATTATGTAGTTTCCTCGAATCGGCACATAAATAAACTATATTTACTCTAATAATATACATTAAATAAACAAAATTTCACTAAAAAAGATAACAGCACCCTCTAAATTCTTTAAAAAGAAATGTATACTTTTATATATTGTTCCAATATATTGTGCCCCAACGACTTCTTGGGCTAAGGGATTGATGATGATGATATTGTTCTACACATATTTCCATACATGAAATGAACCACAAACTTTCACTACAAATAATAATACAAAAAAATATAACACCAGCACTTCCATGGTGTTTTATCTTACAACTCGGATAGGTGCAAGAAAGGGACAGTCTTTTTCATATTACACCTCTCTTGATAACTTGATACCAGCAAGTTCAATAAGCACTGATTATAGCAAAAGTGATGGGTGTAATATAGTGAGGGAGACGGTTGATTGGGAATACAAAAACTATAATTGATCCATGATTATTGTGATCTTCCTTGAGCTACAAAAATATCAGTATAATGGACTATAATATTAATGCATATCAGATCTTCCAAAGTCTCGAATATAGGTAATGAAATG
The DNA here is from genome assembly GCA_003401595.1 of Venustaconcha ellipsiformis. Classification (NCBI taxonomy): domain Eukaryota; kingdom Metazoa; phylum Mollusca; class Bivalvia; order Unionida; family Unionidae; genus Venustaconcha; species Venustaconcha ellipsiformis. Next base: position 2,508 of record QKMX01041785.1, read on the forward strand.
ATGACATACTTTTCAAATAAATCAAACTGACATGCAGTACTTATAAATTCATGAATCGGTGAAGTTTGAGTTGCATCTGTCAGTATCAATACATGTTATACATGTTAACAAATTGACCAGAATGTCATAGCTAGAATTTTACATAGACCTCCAGAGCCAACAGGCCCATCAGTATATTTTAATTGGTTAATTCCTCAGGATAGCAATTTTAAATGTCACCGAAAAACATTTTTCACTGATAGCATATGGCAGGGGCAGAACAATTTGATCTTGTTTGTACTTAAAACACAATGTGTGCAGTCTTCAAATACTATATCTACAGGATATAGGAACACTATTAGAACTTGCATAATTATTTTAGTGATCTAACAAAAAATGTACGATAATGTATTAAAACTTGCAAAATTTAATGATGACAATTGCAGTGGAATAACTGCCAATTTTTATCATTAAAAAGCTATATATTCTGCTTTCTTAAGCCAATATCAATTGCAATTTTTTTAAATGTTTGGAACCTACTTTTTTAATACCTTTTCTATGCCTCTGCATTATAAACAGGTTTTTGAGTTATCTGGGCATGCTGAAATGAAGGAACTGTGTACATAAATTAGTGTTCATAACTAGAAATCTGAAGGTGATGATTGAAAAAAGTCAGACTTGTTCATATTGTCTGTTCCTGTCTCTATCTCAACAGGCAACATCCATCAGATAGTTATTTTAGATAAACATCTGTGTGGCCTTTCCTATAATCCCATGAAAAAGAACGATTGCCCAAATTACCAAGCTGTCGCTTATATAGATTTTCATTGGCTGCTCTATCAAAACATACATGGGCCCAGAGATGGCATTTTCAATGTGGATAGTGGCCCATAGATGCAATTTATAACTTTTTATCATTTTCATATGAACTCAGTAATGTGAATAGCATATCATGCATTTAAAACAAACTGCTTTAGCCTGACTACCATGTACCAGTATGTTTCAATGGAACAGCCCTTATGAAGTTGTTTCTTACTACAAACATATTGGTAATTCCTGTAATAACATTTCAAGTGTGTATTCTCAAAAAAAATCAGCATCCAGTTTATTGCTTGTGTAGTGTTTTTTTTCCACTGAATTGATAACAAGGACATGTTTGTTTTATTTCACCCAAAAACTGCCCTTATCAAGGCATGCACCTTAGTGCAGAATCAGTATAGAAACTGTAATTTCAATAGCTAAAAAGAAAATGTAACTCAATGCCTTCTAAAAACAGAAATATCAAATAATGATCCATTTCCCATCAGACACTATATATTAATTGAAAATAAAAAATGGACTAGTGTGTAGACAATATTTTTTTCAGATTATCTCATTATTAAACTATTTTTAACAAATTGGATCATTCCATTCCAAATTGGCCAAAATCCAAAAATCTTTCTAGGTAACCATCTGATTTCTATGAAATTATTTCCAGGTGCACATATATGTGAACAATGGCTGTATGCAAAATTTCAGTAAAACTTTATAATTACTTGTGAATTTATGGCTGGCTAAGTAGGGAGGGGTAGCACAATTATTTTACTTGCAAATTCATTGGTTTACAACAGAAGGTTTTAAAATGCTAGTAACATTTTTACTATATAGATATCAGGCTGAAATTTACTACCTATTCACAGTCTGGGATATCTGAATGTAAGCTAAAATTTTCAATATCTCAGATACATGTATTTGACAAGATACATACCTGTAAAGTTATTTTTCATTAAGGAATTTTTTAATCCACATTTGAAAGTAACATTTCTACATAATCATCCATCAAAAACACCAAATATAACTATTTGAAAACTACAGTACTGGGATAAAGGTGTCAATAGTTTAGAAAAAGTTATCCATGTACCCGTCGATCCTAATGATTGTTTGCCTCGGCACCCGAACAAAAGGAATTAAACGTGAACCTGAATTGGATTGTTGTAAGTTCATACATGTCAACCCCTCCGAGAGCTATAAGTGTAATTACCTGGATCTGCAGTTACTTAAAATTCTTGTCACAAATTGGCTAAATCCATGTAGATTAGTACAATAATACAGACAAAGCAAAATAAGTTATTTACACACAACATTCACTTTAACCAGTCTACATCACATGTTTAAGTTTTACTGAAAGGTTGTAAAGTCAAGTCCACAAATTCTGAATGCTGGATTACATCACAGTAGAATTCCTCTTTCAAAATATGTAAAGTGCTATTGACTTGTCCTAGTACTGAAGTAACATGTTCTTCAATTTAACAAAATTCCTTTCCTCTAACAGTCATGTAACATCCACTAGTCACAATGATAAAGTCCATTTCAGTTAATATTTGGTGCCATGTTTTTTTTTTTTTTAATATAGACTGGTCTGCAACTTCAGTGTACAAACTGTAATGACTGTGACACTATGTTTTAAATTCAAGAAACCTTGTCATATACAGTTACTATAAATAGGAAATAAGGACTACATGACAACTTGGCCCATTACAGAGTTGGCCCATTAACAAACTCTGTCCATAAAGAACTTGGCCTACCCAAATCTGCCCCATAATGTACTCGGTCCACATAACGATCTCACTCCTCTCATTATGTACTTTGCCAATTGTATCTCTGGTCTTCTAAAGCATACAAAACAGCTTCCAGATAGATAATCTGGCTGGAGGATAGACTCATATGCTGGAGTGTAGCTCTGTAAGGGAAAATATCTCTCAGCAAATTCAGCAGAAGTCAGGAAGCCATGTCCTTAAGCTGCCCAAAAACCCTGGAAAGTAATATGTGAGACAGCGGCTGTAGGCCCTACCAAGTCAAGCTGAGCCTTTTGGAATGAAAGATCTTGGAGTTAAAAACTGGAAAATGTCAACTCTTACCTTCATTCCAAGGATTGTACACGGTCAGCCAGAGAAGTTTCACTTTAATGCAATGCTTGTTGCAACTGCCCTAAGATACGCAGTAAGTTCATTTCATTTGGGGTCAATTCCCGATATACATAACTGATGACCCATTTTATCCAGATCAAGAGTGCTTGTGCCGAAAAGCTGTCCTTGCCTTTCCTTGAGATGTAAGAAGACGTAGGATTTCCATCGACATCTTAGCTAAGATCTTTTCAGGTACCACTTCATTGTTCTCACAGAGTCCTGTAAACAGTAAGTGTTCATTGTAGACAGGGGTTGCACCACAAATGTCTGATTTCACACAAATGGGAGCATGTTGTTGCCAATGACCCATCCTGTCAGAATTTAAGTACTTTGGGTCAACTGCCGGGGTGCCAATTCTGCTTGTAACTAATGCAAGTAGGTCTTATAAAAGATGAAACAATAAAGCACATGAGAACAATTCAAACTGTGTCTTATTCAGCCAGGTGAGCATGCACAGATTCCACTTGTGGTATAGAGAAATCACCTTTGGATAAACAAAATCAAAATTTGACAAAAGATCAGACAGGTCTGATTCCTGTAAGATATTCTCTCTTCCATGATGATGCATTGTATCAGTGATCATGGAATGATAGCTTTTATTGTGATTAAAGCTAAATATTTTTTTGTCAAAGAGCCAAAGTTGGAAGCTAGCTATCTGAAGTATTGATGTGTTCTGTTCACACTGACACTATTTGGCAGTAAATTCTCCATTTTTCCTTGTACATTTTCAAAGTGGCATGCCATCTCACTTGAGAGATTCTCTCCATGGCTTACCGAGAGAACTGTTTGTTCTTAAGGCTTTTTTAAAAATATAATGTAGACATGCATGTCCAGCAACTCTAGACTGAGATGGAATGACTGCCATTGTAGTTGCTTAAGTAGATGAAGAAAGCTATCTATTATCTTCAGGAATTCCACAGATCTCTTCAACAGAGATTAATGATGCAAGATTGTTCTCACTTAAGCAATAAGGATGAGATGACACTTTGATTCTCTTGCCTTATGTATCACCTTCAGCATCAAAGGTGTTGGAGGGTAAGCATATGCATTCAAACTATTTCAATCTATGGAGACAGCATCGACTGATGCGGCCTTCGGATACAGGACCAGCAAGACAAAAGTTCGGAGGTCTGCACTGCACCATGTTGTGGAGAGATCCACCAAAGGTTGATCCTAGAGGGCACATAGGAGAGGGAAAACCTAGGGATGAAGTAACCATTCTGTTTGTATTATTTAATTCTTCCAATGCATTTAGCTGGCCTGGAAGATTATGACCTTGTACATGGATTTGTCATCCCAAAGAAGAACACAAAGATCTGGAGACTCTGATTCCCCTCGTCATCTGATAAAATTCACAGCATTGGAGTTGTAGGACTAAATGAGGATGTCCATGTAGATACTACTGACACCAACTAAAAGCTTTCTGCACAGCTGTCATGTCAAGGATATTTATATGCAAAAGATGATCCTGAGTGTACCACAATCCACTGGCCTCTTGGAATAATGAAACGAAATGTGCCCCCAGCCCAATCTGTTCACATTCATACAAACTGTAATCTCTCTATGGTTTACCTGCATCATATAACCAATGTGAGCCAATTTTTTAAAACAAAAATGGAAATAGGAACATGATAATATTTGCCGTTTGTGACACATTTGACAAATATCGCTTCATATTTCACTGCCTGATTCACTGAAAGTGTTATGCTTGACACCAAATTTTGTTTTATTCCATGTTTGTGCTGGAATTGCTGGAGCCATTCATGGGTTGCAATGAATTCTGAGTCATTATTCATACTTTTTGCCACTTTCTTTGCCTGGGCCTCGAGAACTGTTCACATTGCTGTGTGAACCAGGTGTACACAGCATCATTTAATTCCATATCATTCGCAGCCAGTGTCCATTTTTATTTAAATCCATCATGCACCTTATATCATGCAGGTAATCCTGAAATTTCTGCACATCCTTGCACCAACCTCTGAGTGTGGACCTGATAATTCTGATTTCACTACAAATTTTCAATCTTGCTTCACCATTATGAACCCTGTCTAAGATATAAAGCTTTTTATTCACCAAGCACTACTTTTGCTTGATTCCTTTACTCTTCCTGATTACATTTACAAATGATTAGGATACATCAGTGATTAATATATATTCTTTAATATGTTAAGTACATAACATTTGAAAATGTGTTAGACTGGACAAAAAAAAAGAAATCTATTGAATTTAAGACATGATAGTGACCACAAAATCTTATGCATGTAGTATTTGCATGCCTTTGAACTATTTCCTTGTACCTCCTTCACTTGTATAAAAAGAGACCTATTTATCTTAATAAAACAATGCAGGTTTCTCTTAATTTTATAATGCAATAAACACTTCTCCTAGATGTAGATCACAGCTGGCACTTAATTAGGTTCTCACAGAGGTACTCATGGATATTGATGTAATGGCTGATCAGCTATTCATGTTTTACCAGAAGAGAACATGTCAAGATTATACTATTTACACTGAAACAGAATGAAAAGATTAAAACATGAATTTCACCTGACATATTTAATTGGTATTTATTTCTTTCAATTTTGCAACCTGTTAGCATTTATCAGAGTTTTCACTGATCGCTATTTTGCCATTAATTATTATATACAGTGTAAAGGAAATACGGAAGCAATTTGATCAATAAGTCAACAGATGCCAGAACTTTAGACCAGGCTATTGATGGAGCAGGAGGAGGCAGAAAATACTCCAGTGGTAGCAAGTATAAGACCTCTAAGACTGAAGTCCAAAAGACAGACTATTCTCTTGACACAGTGAGATCTGACAAAGATAAGTGAGCTTGAGAGCAGTTACATAGTTACTTTGTGAAGGAGCACTGCCAACATCTCATTATATCTGCAAAGGAGCAGGAGAAGAATGTCTGGAGTGGGTGGCTAACCATGCTTGTGGAATGTCTTCATTAGAATACTGTAACTAAAGAGTTACCAAGTAATTGTTCCTTTTGGTCAAGGCTTGAGAACGAAGTGAATGGACATCTAGCGTGTACTGGGGCACTGAGCTGGGTATCGGGTGCATAGAATGACTAGTGGTACAATTAAGATTAGTACTCTTATGACGTATGTGCAGCAAACTAGACAAAGACTTTTCGTCCTTTGGTTTACAATGCATGATAGACAGTAGTGGTGACCAGAGCCATATGGCAGAGTCCGGTTATGGCGGAACAGGGTAATCTTTGTTGGCATAGCAGTGTACAGTTTATTAAGCTAGTATAGATTACAGAATATTTGATCTAAGAGGCTAGAGAGAAAAAGTGAAGAGGAAGGAAAAAAAAAGATCATACAATACCAGATTTAGTTACCTTCTGGACATAACCAACATTTATTGTGAAAGGGAAAGGTCAGTACATCTAAAGTGCAAGACAGTAACTGAGGAGGATTGTTTAGAACCCGATCTTACTCAATGGCAGGTGATGAAGGCAACTTCATGATGTGGTAGCCAATACAGGTAGAGTACTGGAGCATTGCTAAATTTATACATACAAAGTAGATGCTAAAATATCAATTATAATAAAAGTTACCTGTTGGAAATGCCAACTGTCTGCCTACACTTGTAAAATCTCCAAAGTGTTGATTAAAGTCACTATGAAGTGGACAGTATAACTTACCTGTACATATCTAACTGTAGTGGAAACTATACAGCAATTTTGTTTTCTTAAGCACACACAATACTGGAACATAACATGAAGCTGCAGCAATATGAATGGATGAACTAGCAACTCATATCAGTACATACCAAGGGTACCAAAGTGTGTGAGGACTGCAAAGTTGCATTTCCAAGTAAAGACAGAAAACTTTGTTGTCGAAAGAAAGAACCAAGAAAAGTTGGAAAACTGAGGTTGAGTATACCTCCATTTGAAAAGAACACTCCTGCAACTTGCTTTATGGCAGGAAACTCCCAGAATACTTGTATGTGTATTGCAAGGCCTCTATGTCTTTAGAGAGCATGCTAATCAGCAAGAGTGTTAGTATTAACTTAACTATTTGGTGCCAATCTGTTAATCATGGGGAGATAACTTTACCACCTGTGTGGGCAGGTAACTTTTAGCAGCTTATCTACGAAGTTTAGCCCATATTTGCAAGGTGGTAGTAGTTCCAAAGGATTGGGTAATGATTGGGTAATATATTTGAAGAAGAAACAAACAATTTTTTGTCTGAAAACAATCATTAATTGGATAAAAGACAATTTAAAGCACAAGAGATATATGTCAAATGCTAACGTTCTAAATTGCTGCAAAATATAACAAACTTTTACTGATGTAACTATTGTTATTTGCCTATAAAGTGCTAATTGCTCAAGAACAGAATGGAAATAATCCACACAAATTGATGTTTATATGATAAAAATGCTTTCTTAGTGAATATAAGGAATGATTTCACTTATGGAAACATTCTGTATTGTTACTCATGGTTTTGCCATTCCTGACAATGCAATGTTGCCACTTGTGAAATATTTCCTTGCATCTATTAAAACAGTCATAGATATCATGTACACAGCAGTGGCAGGACTGTTCTCTTATTTTTTAAGAAGAAATCCAAAATGCTATAACAGATGCTGTGAAAGTCTAGCCATCATCTGACACTGACATGACAATTAGGACTCTCATAACTGACAATCAGGATGTCACTTTCTGATAAAAACGTATGGCAAAAGAACTGGGAAATATATAGGGTAGTAATAAATTACACTCAAATTACCAAAAACTAAGGTTTGCATAGGTACTGTCATGGTATCAAGTGATTTTAAAGTCACTTCAATTGATTAAAAATTTAAAATTTAAAATTTGATACATTTAAGCTTATATCTCTCTTGACACTGATTCTAGGTTATTCTGCCATCCAAGGAAGAGTCAGAATGATCATTTAGTTTTATGTAGTACATGAGAGTTAACAACTGTTTCAAAATTAGTATTGTTATGTAACAACTATTATTACTAGCTTGCCTTGCTGATCAATTGCAGAAAACATGAACAAACAGTATGCCATTTGGTTAATGTGAATGTATCTTACCTAGAACTATATATACAATAATGTACATTCAAATGTTTATAAAGAGTATATTTCTTTGTGCTACATAAACAACATGAATTCGAAAGCACTGGGATGTGTCTGAATATAACAAACATTTCAGTCTACTTTCAAAATTTTGCTGTAGTCTTCCTGTGATTTCGATTTCCAGGATTCTTTTGCTTGCATTCTCTTTAACTGTCCATCCCTGCAACAAGAAATATAAACATGAGACCTTATAAATTAAAAAAAATTATTAACTGATCAAACTAAAGGAGTGTGTCTGTTGCCTCAGTATGTCCTTGGGAAAGGCACATAGCTCCCATTTCCTCACCATGATACAGTCAATAATGTGTTAAAAGTACCACTAAAACAAAACAAAAGAAAAAAAATTTACTTGGACCACCAAATATCAACTAATTGAAATTAGCACTCCCTTAGTTAATATTTGGACCAAATAATTTCACTAATTGAAATTAGCTTTACTGGAGAGCATGAATCCACATTCACATTG
>QKMX01041790.1:0-13260 GCA_003401595.1 Venustaconcha ellipsiformis
CTGAAAAATGGCATTAAGCCCAACAACAACAACAACAAACAAACATCATGAAATTACAAAAAAAAATGAAGATGATAGGTTTGGTTGGATGTCTTGCATTAGTTTGGTTTTATTTAACATATGAAGGATTCTCTTAGTAGCAGAGATTGAGGGTTACAGACTGATACAGTGAGATGGCATATGATAAAGAGGTGATCAGATACAAGTTCATGAATCATCAAAGAAGTCTTAGAATATTATCACCACATTTATGAAGGATCCAGTCTAAAATATTTATGGGTGGGTTGGCTAAATGACTGACGTTGAAAATGTGAATAGAATCTAGGAGTTTTGATGTGTGTGAATTTCCAGGACAGTCCAAGAGAAAATTGAAATCTCAAGAATAATCAGGTTGCCACCTATCGAATTTCCCCACTCCAGGTTAGGAAACTGCTCGAAAAAGAGACAGAAAGTCAGCATGGGGTTTTTCTACATGGAGGAGGGCAGAATTTGCAGACAAAAATGGAATCACCTTTGTTCCACTGTGAGTGATTTTAGGACCAGTTCAAATGATGGGTTTTCGAAATTGAAAATTGTAGTGTAGTTAAGATGGTGAATTATGGAATTCTGTGCGATGACAGTATTTTGATGGAGAAGCCTGAGGGCATTAGATTCACACACATTGGTTCACCATTTCTGCTTTTGCTTCCAATTACATTTAAAGATGAATTTCGTCCCAAGTTGTTAAGTTTAGTGCTCACTGTAAAATTCAGCACGGAGGAGTTATTTATTGTTATTTAATGTAATTTATAAAGGTCCACTATAGCATAAATGGGTTTGAATGGTGAGTATTGCATGATGAAATCTTGTTCAGAACAAAAGACAGTTGTAGTAAAAATGGGGCAAAATGACTAAGAAAGTCTTACAGTTCTCTTCCTAAAGCAAGCAAACAAATAACAGAAGGGTCAATGCAGGACAAAATCAATGTAGATGAAGAGTCAATAAATACATGACATGAGAGACCACACATAAATCCAGAGGAGCTGCCTCTAGCCTGTTATGTAAAGTGGCCATTTTGAATCTAAATAGGCCATACATTATGGCAGCCAATATAACTAATGGAGAAAAAAAACCCCAGGAAAATCATGGGAAGAACAACCAACCCACAGAAGCTATTGGCAAGCTTGATCACATATCTACATAGGCATATCCCGATACACTAATCCATGGAAACAGTGGTGACATGGCAGTGATCAGTGAAAGCAAGCATTTTAGACCACCTGTCCATCTGGGGCCTCTTCTATGTCATTGGTGGCTATGACATGTGTTATCTTAGCTAATTTCACAATTTATGACCAAATTAAATGTTACTAAATTAACTTTGTAATTGACATAAACCATTATGCCAAAAGACCACATGTAAACTTCAAATAAAATGATAAAAATACTGTTATGATGAATGTATTCTTAGTTCAGTACAGGTATATCCTTTTTATGATGCATGTAAATTCTGAAAAGAATTATGAATAAAGAACACAATACATGTACAGTAATTATGGATATTTTCCTTCTTGATCTGTTTTGAGCAACAGCCTATCTTGAGCAACCATTTCAGTGGCAGAAGAGATGGTATCTTTATAAAATTTTTTACTGTAGTAACATTTTATCAGAGTTTCAGTTGAACACAGCAACTGCTGCTGAGGATACCTGATTTTCTAAAAAAAAGACTTCATTGTTATTGTTGATAACAATGTTTTCAGCATCACTCCCAGAAATGTGATGCCATTATCATATATATGTTAGATCAGAAAATAATTAAGGTAATGAAGGCATGGATAAATATATTTCTTCTATACTGGCAACACAAAGTTTTACTTAAGTCACAAATCACTTTGCTTTTTACTGCATATTCCAACCCCCAAACACCCTCCTCCAGCAGTTGCATCTCTGGAGTCACAATGCAAAATTCATCATATGTGACAAAACTTCCTGCAATGATTGCACACAAGAAGCTTGGTAAGAAAATATTTTATAATAGAATTGTATCTGAAACTTCCATCCACTGATAGTTAGACACATTCCCTGGGACCCAAGGACAAAAGCAAGCTGTGACACACATCTCACAAATGGTGATCTCAGTGGTAACATAAGTACAAGTTCAGTGAATTTCCAATCAAAGGTTATGGAGATGAGGTAACATGCATATGAACAGAAGGATAGGCAGATATAATGATGGCATAACTTTGACCCATTTAAAAGTGGAGGAAGAATAAACCTTTTGATCCACTGATAACTAGGCCCATTTCTGCTAATACTGCCACACAGGTCACCTCTGTCTCATGTCCAGTCAAAGTGGCCTTAGGGGTGGGATGCTCTGTGCCTGAAATAAAATTTATGATTGCTTAAAGAAAGAATGTAAACATCTATTTGACTTGTGGCTAAAACATCTTACAAATAATTTTTCCTCAATTCTAAAAGATGGAACTAGTTTATAACAGTGGACAAGAATGGCATATGAAGGAAATACAGAACCTTAATTATAATTTGACTCAGATATCAAACAAAAAACTTTCTTTAAAAATATATATATGCTTTACAAAAACATATTCTTTCCACCAATTTAGAGCTGATGAATGTGGTCTATGTACTACTGTCAGCCCATGTTAATTCAACTTCAACCTGTTTCAAAATTGGCTCATTAAATAATTAAAAGGATAGATTTATTTCACACAATTCAAATGAAAACATGTTTGTCTGATGTTAAGGTTTATGATTCAATTTTAAGAGCAAGGTCTGGAACAGATCAAAAGAATCTGGCTGGATTTTAACTTTTCCAACATTTAATGTGGTCATAAAACTTAAACACCAAGAAAATTACTGTACTATTCCAAAAACAAAATGAAGATAATGATGATGATGATGATGATGTTAAAGATTATAGAGCAGAAACACAAGTCATGTGGATTTCTACAATCTACAGCTTCAATTATACAATTTTTCTTCTTTGCAATTTTTCTTCTTTGCAACTGTTTTTTTTTAATTATGAATTCAGCACTAATAGTTATCAGCACAAAAGGAAATGTCAAAATTGGGATTACAACACCGAAATAAACTTGATTGACAGGCCTTGGTTTTCATAAAGTTGGAAAAATTCTTTCTAGTGGTATCTGAAGAGCAAATGAATGGTTTTATCTTCCTTTTTCATGAAAACCTTCAAAATCATCAGGCCACAGTGATTTCTGCTAAATTTGAAAGCAACAGCTCCAGTGGTTTTTGCAAAGAAGTCTGCAGATGGATGATGTACACCAGACCTGTAAATCATACTATAAGCTCAAAAGGCCTTATAGATACCATATCAGTGAATGATCTCACATACAATGAGAACAACATTTCATTTGACTGATTGGTATTTAACTGGCATATCGGCACATGAAAACTGTTCAGTGTCAAGTCAAAAGGAGTAAAATGCCTTACCAACAACACAATGTTACGAATGACCTAGGTTGTTCAGCAACAAATTTAATCTGCAATTCACTGCATGCATGGCATGCCAATCAATGTGCTAATGCAGCTCTTTAAAAAAGATATGAAGAGGAGGTACCTCCACCTTCCACCTTCTCAGTAAGGTAGTCGATTATTTTAATAAATTGGCCTTTTTTCAGTTAGGTGCAATAAAATATCATGTGCCGCTAATGTCAAGCTGGAAAACAGATGTGTGATTCAGGACTGAGGCAGCAACCATAAACATCACATTCAACTCAAAAGTTGTAAAGTTTACTTGAACCTTAATTACTTACAGTACAGTTTCACAAACTGCAGTTCCAAACCCTCTGGAGCTCAAACACTTCTTGATACCTCTCAACTCAATGTAATCTTTGAAAAATTAGATCTCTTCATCACCATGTGACATACTCAAATCAACATATGATGCCCATTAAACATAATTGTTCCCTGCCTGCTTTTTCCCCAAAAAATCCAAACATTCCATTGCATTCATATGTACTATTAAAAATTTTAAAAGGTTTATTGTCCCATTATTCCTGACCCTGTTGTTTATTGAACACCATTTGTAAAATAAAATAACCCCCTAAAACCCCACAAAAAAAACCAACCATTAAGCATAAGCTTGATCATGCAGATGATTCTGTCCCAAAATATGTGCAATTTAAAGCATTCAACATGCTATGGTAATGTAAGTCTGGTTCTCTAATTCTACGCAAATTAATATGAAACTCTGATCCAAATAAAAAACAGGTATTATTATCCAGATTTTACCACAATCCACAATCAATCATATTTCCTTAATTTGTCGTTTTATTCCGAGTCCATATTTTAAGCATCATTACCATAAGACTTATGGCAAGTCCGTAAGGGTTGGCAAGTCTGAGCAACCCATGACTTCCAAATCTTTAGTATTTACTGAGATAAAGATAAAATACAATGTTTCCAGTCATACTCACTTCCATTATCACCAATAATAGCCTGGTTGCGAGCTGTAAACATCCAAACCATGACTGTGCAATCTTTGGAACCTGTGATAATGTAGCAGTCCTGGTTCATATTGCACTCTGATCGAGCCAGGCAAGTCACAACATCAAAATGGCCATATATAACCTGCAGGATTTTCGCTGAAAATAATATAAAATTGTTTTCTGGCTGCAGATAATGCGCAATCAATTCTGGGAAATAAAGGTGCCAAATATACTTGCTTATAAGTTGAATCAAACTGCAAACAACAAAGTTCCTGATCTGCCATAGAATACCGCACTTATAGTTCAGGTCTATGTTGTTTGTTCTACTGATTACTCCGTACAAACTACATGGATCCAGATCAGATGGAGCACTATGCAATGGCAGATCTGGGTCTGTGCAGCTTGGAGTTTTACTCATCTTATAAGCAAATATAATCAGTACAGTTTGCAAAGTATTCACAGAGGTAACCAAAAGCAAGTCTGGATTTTTCTTTCTTTATTAAAAATTAAAAACCATCTCTAGCAAAGCTATGCATTTATTTTTAAATTGTGTTTTTCACACAAGCTAAATAAATAAAAGGTTATGTCTTATAAAATTAAGTACTATTATATGTTCTATGCCAAAAAAAAGTAAGTTTAAAACCAGAAGAAAAAAAAAATGCAAGAAAACCAACCCAAGAGACCCTCTTTTTTGTCCAGCCTACCCTTTTATTTAGCTAGAGAACACAAATTTTAACAATAAGCTGAATGTAAAGCATTGTAGTACTGACATTACTTTAGGAGGTAGACAGATATATGGATGAGTGGACAATTGGACATGTATATGGGCAGCAAAGTGATCAGTGTCAAGCTATATCTATCGCAGGTTTAACTAAAATCATGTGATACTTTCGCAGATTCTCCTTAGTAAGACCAAGGCTTCATGTCCAACACATGGTTAAAGCATGTAAACAATGTGATCTCAACTCTAACATCAGAGAGGTTGTAACCTTGACTACTGTCAGAGAGGTGTGACCTCAAATCTAATGTCAGAGAAGTAACAAGTGTGCTATAAAGTGAGATGTCTTTGCTTGTAATGAAGATTTCCCAATGCACACAATGCAAGCAAAACAGAAACTGTGATCAAAACATCTGCAAAAGTTTGGTTAATGAAGATTCCATCAGAAATAAGACTACTTTTCCAGTAAAAAGAGGAGTACAATGAATAATTGGGTACAGGGTGGCTTAAAGATAAAGACCACTATCTCAAAGATTAAAGTTGAAAAATATCAAGATTCTCTTTACTCCCCTGTTCAATGAAAAGACAACTGCAACAGTTTTAAACAACCAATCATATTTTTTTAACATGGCAAAAGACATGAATAGCTAAAAGAATAAGATGAAAAATTAATAAAAGGGACAAGAACATATCTGAAATCCTAACTGGATTTTTCAAACATTTACATGCACTACATATCTAAATTCCAAGGAAGATACAGATCCCTATTCTAATTTTCCCTGAACAGAAATATCTGGAAAGCTCGAACACCTAAAGGACCTAATACACAAGTTTGAGGATTCCTATGTTCAAGTCAGTGAGAATTTATATCATTATGAACATTATCAGGTCATAAGGATGATCACTTGTGAAATGTCAGAGTATTTAGCTTTTTAAGATTTCTAACTTATACCTATATAAGGACCTGAGCATTCCCAAATCGCAAACAAATGTATGTGTTGGTGTATATTTTCTAGCACTACTATGTACACGGGTTATAAATCACCAAAAATATTCCAGGGTTTCATATCCTTAATCATTTTCTTTCACAGGACTATTAATGCAATTACTAATATTAAATACACATTTTTCTTTAACATTATGTAGTAAGAGATGAAAGTTGCAACATCATTTTATATCCAACCTTTCCCATAGTTCATAGCATTACGATACATTTAAGCTGAAAGGGTCATCTTGATCACATTGTAATGTCTCAATTTCCATTACAAACTGCAGCTAGTGCAGATTTAAAAAAAACAGACTACTTTAAATCACTAGTTCAAGATCATACAAATCCACAGTGATCTAATTATAAAGATTCCACTGTATGCCTTTGTAGCAATAAAATAGTACATTTGGTAGGGAATGACATTTATGTCATCTTCTGAGTTATTTCCTAGTGGCTGCTATTCTAAATAAACCAAATATTCTATTGCCTCAGAAAAAGATTTGCAATGTCCACTTTTTCAACTAACCTGTGTCTGCAGAGAAGAGCCTAAAGCTTTTGTCCCAGAATCCACAAGCAAAGATGAACCTGTTGTCAGCTGTGGTAACAAAACTAGAATGAGTCACCTGAAGGCGTTGGTCAAAGTTGTCTCCCAGTGTCCTTCTTTGTAGACCTGTGTTCAGCACTGTGAAAAAACAGAGTGAAATACAGTAAATTCATTTATGTTCATAAGCATCACCTTCTGTGATTTTGCAAAACATCACATTTTTATTGATATATAAATTTGTTGATGGAGAAGGGTGACCAACTTCCTTCACGGATCATTGCTGAGTTCTTATGCTTATTGCTTTTAAAAACCAAGAAAACCATAAAGATTTATAAGTCATGACTAAAGACAAATTCTCAATATTTAAGCTACAACCCACCCCTGACAAGATACTGGAAAGATGTAAAGCAAATTTAACTGCAATTTACTCTTGTGAAATTCAGTTACTGACAATTTCATTGCTATTTGCTATTGTCCAACATGTTTTCTCATCCTCTCTGATTTCTCAATTCTATCTTAGGAGAGGTCCCATGCATACAAATCCAACATTATGTGTGAAAAAATTTAAATGAATTCAAAATATACTAAAATATTTGTTATATATAACTTCAATCCTATTTTTGTGTGTCCATCATTTCATTACACTGACACTACCACTAAATCTTCTTACCCAATGTCAGTGTCATCACTAAACACGTTCCTTTTTCCAAATAATCTTAACAGACCTGTTTGTCATGTTCATTGTTTACTTAAGTGTAGATTACAAATAAATGACATACTTGTACATGATCTATAAATTTAATCAAGCTGTGATCAAAACATCAGCAAAAGTTTGGATGACGATATTTCCATCTGAAATATGACTACTTTTCCACTACTCTGCACTGTGCCTTTGTATTTTGCATCAGATAACCAAAACATTTCTGAACCAACTCTGAAAAGTAAAATTTGTGATGGAAGTTTCACTCAAAGGTTAATATGAAGGTTTTGATAACACCCAAATATGCAGAAGACTCCATCTGGGCATTGAAGCACTAGATACTGGTCTCGGAAGCTACTAATACCTGATGAAAACAGAAAGATGGTAGTCCAATCCTTTGGTGGAACCCCTTGAGAATTTGAGAGTGGCAGAAAAAAATTCCCTACAGTTCTTAGTAGTAGACACAGAATGTTCTATTTCCTCAAAGAAGAGAAGGGAAGAAATGCTGCAATGTTATTTAAATGGGAACAGCTAGAAAAAACTCATTTTCTATTGCACCAATCACAGTAGGATTCTCCAAATGACATCATAAATCCTCTAAGTAGATTGCCTCCTAGCCTGGACAATGGCTGGCACTAGTTCAAACAAGTCCTGGAAGACTGATTGCAAGATGAGCCATGCATGCCACACCCTCTGCTGTGACAGCAGGTCCCTCATCTGTGTTAATCTCCTGTGTTCATCCACAAACAGGTCAAGTAGATCACATAACAATGACCACTGGGGCCAAAGGAAGAGGGGGTTTGCTAACAGGACGAGTCAAAAAGTCGCAATGATGACATAGAGGAGTACCTTCAGAATTATTTTAAAAGGTGGGATGCATGTTACTCAGATCCTTCACGTGTTCACACTTATCCACACCCTCCAACATAGTAATCACTAAAAGAGAGAAAATCAAACAAAACAACAAATCCAGGAACCCAAACAGGGTAGGCAATACTTTCACTAGTACAAGAACTAGGAAGGGGTTTACAATGTTAATTAAGCACCTCTTGCTGAGCAAGACACAAAAACCCAACAAAATTACCAAAAGGAACACACAATACTACAAAATAAAGCAAAATTACTGAGGAGTTAAACACCTGGTCAACATAAAAAAAAGTTTATGATTGGTCAAAAAAGATGTTAAAGACAACAATAAACGTGAATTTTAGGAGTGATCTGTCACAGATATATTAATCATGTTTTCCAAAGAAAAAGAGGAAAATATTATTAATGTTGGCTGTCTAATGCGTCACACTGTAATCATGTTCTTTTCAAGTCTGGTCCTCAAATACTAACAACAAAAGGAAATATTCTGCTTGGATTTGGACTAGAAAAATCCCAGACATGGGAGGCAATGCAGAAGTAACCAGTATGCATTTTGCTATTTCCGCTCCAGAGACTCTAATGTAGAAAATTTAAATCTGCTGTATAAGATAAAGGATGGCAATATGCAGTTACCAAAACACAATGACAACAATTACTGAAAATGACTATGTATAGTGGCAATTTGAAAATGATCTTACAGTTGTCACTAACCTCCTCCTAAGCATAAAAAAACCATTCCTGAAATACAAGACTCATTCCCTTTCATGAGTATCTGTAGAATAAAAGAAATTATATTTTCATTCAGAAACTTTTGCTTTCACCCTCTGGGATAAATGAAAATGACTAGCTCTAAGCTCAATGAATATTTTAGTTGTAGGTTGAAAAACAAAGTTTTTGAATGTTTTATAATTATATCTTTTTTTGCCATCAGCATTATTTTAAACACTGGAAACGATATACTAATATGCCAACATGTTAAGTTGTATCTATCAGTGCTCTAAAACATACACCTACCCAGTAACTGATCCATGGCCAGGGGAAGGTTTGGCTGGGCATCTTTATTATCAGAGGAGAAACTGGTTGGTGTACCTTGCTCTAAAACAAGAAATTAATTTATTAATTTATGCTGAACAGTACTTGCATGAAAGAATTTATTTTTATGCTGAACAGTACTTACACAAAATAGTACAACTGTACTATGACATATTTCTGCATCGTTGATAGTTTTTTTTATTTAGAAAATCTCTTTTATTGAAAAATCACAAAATATAAGATCTGCAATGTAAATTTAAATGTTGCCCTCATAAGCTATTTATAGGGTTAACTCCTTTACAATCGGTGTCAAAACATTGTCAAGATACTCCTTACTCTTTGTTCGTTTCAAAAGACTTATCTTAACATTAAGAAAATTACAGTAAGAATTTGACTTGGATAAACTAAAAAGTTTAGTGGAATGAAGGGTCTTTTCTTGGAACCATGATGTGATGTACACTAAAATGGTTGCATGCTTTTTAAAGACAAATTTTCAGGTCTTTCCCAGTAGCTTTTTTCCAGGATGAAATTAATTTTTTTCAAGGTCCACTCATAACCATTAATGAATGGAATTAACAAACATTTTAGCTTAGAAAATGTGCATTTTTTTCAGATCAAAAGATGTTTTTATTTCAAAACTCTCCCATAACATTTGTATCAGACATAAGACCTTGTACCAGAACAAAATGTATTGCAAAACAGAAAAGGCTACTGAAAATTCATAGAAATTTATATATTAAAGTCATTTCAATTTAATGAGTAAAAATGTTACTTTACTTTGTTGAACTGAATTATGTTCGTATGAGGAAGCAATACAGGTATCCGATATTAATGATTTTGACTTGCGCAAATTTTGTGTTAACATGATTTTATTTGAATTTTGTAAATTTAATTAAACTTTTCTGACTTAAAGATAACAAAATAAATTGTCTAAAAACAAAAATTAGGGTTTGTTAACAACTATTTAATTGTTTTTTCAATGAAAAGTAAAGGCAGCAAACAAAATATTTCAAGTTACAAGATTTTGGAGTTACATATCCACTCTTAGGAATAATAATATTACAGAGTCAAGGGTTCATTATGTTTTCCTTTCAAACTTAAAACTCTTAAAACAATTCAGAATAATCAGTTGTAAATCAAGATAGCAATGTCTGAAGTAGATTGAATTATGTAAAACGTGTTATTAGTATCAGGAAAATGAAAATGATATACAGGATCTGGTACATGTACCACTTGAAATCTATATTTATGTATGATATATAAAGTAAACATTTATATAAAAAGCAAGCAAATGCAATATATTTAAAAAGTTTTAACCCTGAATTAATCCGTGCCAATAAAAACCAAACACCGACAATATTTTTCAAACAATCTAAGCTCCTTATGTGAATTTGGTTAAAAATTTATCACTAAAAGGCCTAATTAGAAAAGGCTCAATTAGAATTTTGACCAAAAAAACCCTTCCCATTTATACTAATGTATATAAAAAGAATTTAATTTTCTGTACAACTGACTTATGTCTGATTGTAATCTGATAAACGAGTCCCTAATCCTGTACTGATACTACAGAGGCTTGCATCATTAATTAAAATAAATACAAGGGACAACAACTTCTTTCATTTCTCCTGCAACCTATTTAACACCAATATTTTAAGTCACATCTCACAATGCTTAATAATTTTGCACCAATACTTAAATCAGAGATCTGAAATGTTAGATCTACATCAAATCTGACTTACTACTCTATAAGGAATGGCATCCCGTTTTCCATCGCCAGTGTCAGACATGGCTGTGATCATGATAACTTAATATACAACTGAAATGTGCTGAATGGAATGGTGCCCTCTCATTTGTCCACAAAAGTGAGGTGATCAGCTGTGCAAAATGTTATTTTGGTCAACCAATTTGTTGGTATATTTCTATGTAATTAGCAATATTTGGCAGTAAAATTCTCTGCAAATGTGATGTGTCACCAAGTTTGTGATTTACAATATTGTTTAACATTCGTTTCCTTTGCTAACTACCAAATAATAAGCTTTAATACAATAAAATTTTCAATAACTTAGACATCAAAACAGAAACTGGTAAAGATAAATATATTTAATCTCTTAAATTTTCTGAGATATTTAATCTCTTAAATTTTATGAGATCACGCATCACAGGCATGTTAGTTTTTGTTGTGATTCATTATGCTTCATGACTTCCACTTAAGAAAAGACACTAATATGGAGCTATCTGTCGATTAACGAGTCTGCTTGATAAATCTAATCAAATGAGCATCTGGATTGACTATACAAATATGTTTATGGCAAGCACTCAAATGATCCATACTGCATTGTTACAACAGTCTGGACAAAACTCAATAAATGTAATTCACGATCAGTTCACTTATGATTCAATTACATATTTGTATCTGTCATCAAGTGGTGGTGGAAAATTCTTGTTTTTTTTTCTCCATTTTTCCAACATTCATCAATATCTGAAACATTTAAGTACATTGGTTGGGAAAAATCATTTCTCTCAACTTTTTCCTGATTTCCTGGTAGAGTGGGAAACATAACTTCCCCATCCTCATTCCAATATATGACTTATAAAAACTTGAACAAAGAACCTCAACTATGATGACAAAATGCTGACACTGTATCTACAGTATATAATTCGGTACAAGTCAGATCCAAATGCAAACAGCATAGGCATAATGCGATAGCAGATCTGGGTCTATACAGTTTGTGAGGAGTACTCAGTAGAACAAACAGCACATTATGTGATGGCAGATCCTGGTCTATGTTGCTTGCAATTGGACCTGACTTGTGAGCAAGAATATACAATTGCGTCTCAGTAGGCTAATACAGAGAATACAAAAATCCTCATTATCTATAATTATATTATCAAAACTACTTTGCATCTATACAATATTTTATTCATATGAGCATAGCAACGACAATTAGCACCAATCCAAACTTACGATAATTGTGATTCCATTTGTTTACTGCAAAGTTGTGATTGCATGTTATAGTGGTTATGGATGGATTTGGTACAGCTGGGTGGGTGTTGGCTGCTACATGAGTGACTGGTGAGTTGGACAGGAACTTCATTATCATACATACATCATCCTGGACACTTGTGAACATCATGGGTGTCTGAAAGGATAATTTCACATCTCTAATTACCTTTTCACTGGTTGATAAACTTCTGGCACAATGCAAAAGAAAAAGAAAAATCAACATTAAATTGTACTGTACATTTCATGCACATATTGTCAAATTAATTTTAGTATGCAAAATTCTTCTGAAATTCACACTCATACTAGAATGTTTTTGTAAAACACTGCAAACTAAAAAGCCCCAAGCTCTAAAAGTGAAAAAAAATACTTGTTATGAACAGTTACTATAATGATATGAAAATATATTCTAGTCAACAAAATATAAATACAAACATGTATACCAAATTTCATCCATTTCATGCAGATATTGCTTAATTATGCTATCCAGATTTCATCTGAAAAAGTTTAAACATATGTATACAATTTAAAAATACTTACACCACCCTTAGAATCTAATCAGGTCATTCATGTATAAATTAAAAAAAATACCAGCAAAATATGGACAGTAATAAAGACCAAACCAAGCTGCAATCAGAGGAGGCATAACTAAATTTTTATGCATGATACTGGTTTTAGCAAGGACACAATAAGATCCATGACTTAGGGACAGTTATACCAAATCCACTGGTTACAATGTTCAAGCATTTCACAAAGCAACTCTTTAAAATCTTTGTATAAAACTGAGCATGCTGTCATTCACTTGTTAAGAATATGACAAAGTATTTACTTTTGCAGCAGGCATAGCACAAACATATTGTTAGATGTGCTATATTTCAAAAGGGTCAAATATTCATTAGGGTGTCAACATGTACAGCAGGAAATTTGAGATTCCATCAAAATAAAAATATGGTCAATAT
>QKMX01041820.1:0-10184 GCA_003401595.1 Venustaconcha ellipsiformis
CAACAACAACAACAACAACAACAGCAACAACAACAACAATTTCTTCAAATACATTACTCTGTCATTATACCGAAGAAGAACAACGCTGCATCACAAATAAAGTCCTCCCAGAGTAAGACATTTTAGCTAAAGAGCTAAAAGTTATTGCCCACCTAGGTGACAGTTTGACAGAGTGGTATCCCTTCGATAGAGGGAGTAGCGCCAAATCACGTAAATACCTCAGTTACTACTTTCGCTCGTGCCGAGCAGGACACCCTCTACAGACAGAGACGCCTTGGACGTTTTCGACTATAAAGCAAGTTGGAGAAGTGGAAGGGAGGTATATTCCATCTATAAATATCCAACTTTCTTTGTTCGACTACAGAAGTTCTTGCTTTTCAGTATCATCACTTTGCCGTCCTCAAACACTTTGGCGTCCTTGGTACGAATCTGCACAGGTTCCAGTGCATTCCCTCACATTGTAGTAGCTGTATTTAACTATATGCAGGTCTGGTATGTGATACAGAAAACTCGTGTGATATTCTTGTATGATTTCTGCTACAGTCTGATACGTGTAGCTATATTGTCGATATTAACCTAGTCTTAGCGTCCAAAACTTTACCGATCTTACCTGTATTTGGCGTTCGCTCGCCTTTCCTACAGGTTATATTATCTTAAAATTGTTACATCTGTCTATCTATCTATCTATCCATCCAGATGAAATACCAATATTCTTCATAACTGAGTCTGTACTTTAAGATACGGTCATTCTTAAAAGCAATACGTAGTTTCGAGATAGTGAGCTGTACTTTAAATCCAAGTAAACATCATGTGTTTGACTAAAGGACATGCGTCTTTGAAAAACTAGGTAGGCTTAATTCATGATTGGTTGGCTGCTGGAAATTCAGCAAGTTTCTTGACTTTGTTGGCAGTTAAAGTGATATCGAAGTGACCGGTTGAAGCTTGCTCTGGTTTGTAACTTTGTCTTAGGTTTTCGTATAAGGTTTAATTGACTGAAAATTATTTATTCCAAGCGTAAATATCAGTCTTAGAAGAGATCAATAGTTGCGATGATTTGCGTGGATTTAGTCAGTTTATTTCAATTGCTCATTGGAATTACAAAGTGCTCAGACTTTTCGGATATAGTAGCTGTAATGTAATTAATGTGAATTCATTTAAAGAAATATTATACTATATCATTATAATATATTAAGGATATTGACACATCAACGCAATTGATTGAACTTTATTTGGATTACCACTGGAACTCAGTTCCCTTTTGACTTGTGACATAACTTTTATAAATATTTAGGGCTACATTCTCCATACTGTAAGATTTTTGTTTTTTGTTTTAGCTTGTCACTTTCTATTTTAGGGTAATTTAATTTTACAAAGCTTGTTGGTTTTCACTTTTTTATGTTACTTAGTTTAAGACCATAGAGTGTCAACACAATTAATATTATTGAGTCCATTCGTAAGTATCAGTAGTTATGCTTAAGTGCATATTAATGCGTATGTTTTGTATGTACTATAGAAAACTCAGTTTAGATTCCTGTAAATTTCCTCCACGGTTGGATTTGTACCCACAGTTTAGTCATATCGTCAACTTCATTATTACTATAAGCGACGCTTCTTTGATTTTGCTTGTACAGACAGTCAATTGGCCTTTAATACAGGTAATTTTGATTAGAATCGATAATTTGGCGTCCACTTCACAAGTATTAATAGCAATGCTCCAGTAGTCTACCATTATGGGGGCCACATGTGCAATTCCACAGGTAATAATCATACAGTACATTTTTTCACGCACTCTGAGTTCATACAAATGACGAGTGCAGCGCTACACCTGGATGTATTGCTTGTTCTATTTTGTTTTAACCATGAGCAAGACCAGGTATAAGCTTTGTGAACATTCGAAACACGTGACTAACGATCACTCTACATGTGTAGCTTGCTCCATTTGCCAATCTACGACAGGTCAGACTTGCATATTATGGACAGAAATTTAATGCGTTGTAGTATTCGGGGTACTAAAGGGGAAGGCGGAGACGAGCACCATGAGGGATGAAGACGTCATTAAATTCCACACTGACGTCACCACTAGGTATGACTGGCTTCTCCATGTGTATTGCAATCTTACGATTTACCAACCAAAAAGCGCTCCAAGCTATTAAGATGAGCGACAACTCCGACTCCTCCTACTCAGTCTCATCATTGTAGACCTTTCTGACGATAACCAGTAGGCAGTTTACCGTATGGATTTAACATCTCAGTTACTGTCTCGCACTTCAAATGTATGGACCAGCTACGTGGATAAAATATTCTGTGTTCCATTCCAGCTTGATAAGCTGCACACATTCATGCCAACTATAGTTGTGCTGTTCCGCAACAAAATAATTCGTACAGCCGGTTGTCCATTGTCAGCCATCAGACGAACGATATTTGTCTACCGAACCCACGTAATACAGGATCTGCTGAAGCCACGTAATACATTTAGCCTCGTGGATCAACTTAATGAAGTGCAATGAAGGAAAACATTACTGAACGACAGTTTAAAAGTTACCGTACCTCACTACCACATGCTATCGTACAATCAATGCCAAAGACGATAGGCCTTTACCGACATCCTTGGAGAAAGGTCAAGATTTAAAAAAGCATGCTCAGTCATTATCTCATACAACAGTATAGGCCGGTTTTGTGAAGCAAATATTCCCAACCTGTCTCAACGCAAAAAACTGCACACTGTCATGCAACATAAAATGGCACTGTTTCGTCAAATCCGGACTACACCATATGACTCAGATCTCAACATATCACTACCAGTCAGTCTTGCGAAAGATATTTATTTGAGCTGTTTGGACCATTTCTGTAGTTCAGATATGTCCTATAAATATCTCCGATAAAATGACTCATCCTTCAAAACCGGACTCGCTACAGGTCATCACCACAGTCGATCTTACCGTTTAAACCAAAAGACGGATGGTCTTTGTGCAGTTTGCCTACTTCATACCATATTGCAGTTTCATGGATCAGCCACAGGTCAACTCAATGCAGCCGGTACTGAGTTTAGTGCCTATTACATACAGGATATGCAGTCATTGCATTTTCATTTCTTTGTCACTCAAAGGAAATACTCACTTAGTGTTTAAATATAAATCAGGACCTTCTGAGATCATAGTGAGCTATTCCTTTAAACAATCTTCTCCAGTTT
Organism: Venustaconcha ellipsiformis; assembly: GCA_003401595.1. Lineage (NCBI taxonomy): Eukaryota > Metazoa > Mollusca > Bivalvia > Unionida > Unionidae > Venustaconcha > Venustaconcha ellipsiformis. The sequence continues at coordinate 3,191 of QKMX01041820.1, forward strand.
GATCTCAGATTACACAGGAGGCGTCAGCGTTGCCACGTTCACAGACACTACTAAGTATCCTAACAACCTCCACCGAATCTGCTAGATCTCACTGAAAAGAGAAGACTTTTACCTTCTGAGCATCAATGGAGGAAGTCTTGCGCTGTCCTCATCCTTCTCCGTCAACGGTTCGATACAATGTTTCAGCATTTGTTCACATGCTGATCAATTGAGACTAACCGGAGCTCAACTGTTATCGCTATCATGTCTAGAAACTGACTTCGAGAGCATGACATGTACATAGCAATCATCAGGATGGCGAAGCCTTCGACAGTAAGCACTACATATGCTGTCTTGCACGGTGCTATAGGGACTGGTTTTGATGAATAGATATCCTATAACCTGCTATCAACATTAAGAATTCGACAAATTTATGGAAGATACAACGGCCCTGTTACGTCACTACCTGTTCTTCTATCTGAATCTGACCGCATTAAGTCCCGAACTGAGTCGATCTTGCTTTTTATGTTGAACCATGGGCTAGCTTACGGTGATCAACATCCAGTATACTGTCCCCGATATAAATGCACGGGAAGTCTTAAGTCTCGGTCTTCCCATAGTACCACAATGTACCCATCTCGCTCTATGGTTATTTGTGTTACAGTATTTACTTAAACAGGCACTTCTAGGGGTAATCAGTCCTGAAGATCTATTTCAAAATATTTAGGACCAGGATTCTCGAGAATCAGTGTGGATAATTGTGCAGAAAATGAGATCGTTCCACCCTAATTTCTTTCCATGCCATCAGATATAGATCGCTAACTGCCAATACTAAACGCAATCTAGCTTTCAAATATGCATTAGATGATTGCTTACTACGACCTAATATCGTGTATACCGTCTCGACATCTGTACACATACCCGCACTATTGAAGACATCCATTTGGTGAAGGTATACGGTATATTACCATGACAATTCCAAGCCACTCTGACTAGTTCAGGCCTTTGTGCCCAGTTCCTATTATAGACTCAAAGCAGGCAATTGCTATAATTCTTCCCTAAAAATCGTATCATAGCCCAGTATTCCTTCGTGGTCGGGATTTATTCAGCGTGACAGCGGACATTATTGTACTAGGTCGTCTATTTATATTGCCATTACCATGCTACTGTTGTCCTAATAAAACCCAAATCATTTCTCCTTGGAACAAAACAGTGTGTATGATGTCCCATCTCAGGATTAGGAGAAGCTCACTTGGAATATGTTGGTTGGTCCCATGCAGGTACATGCTTCCAGTTGACAGTGTACGGACGCAAGTACTGCGCTGGGTTGCACGTCATCTTCCATCATTCCATTGGCCTGTGGACAACAGCTCACTCGGGATTTGTCTATTTGATATCAAGATCCTAGAGATGAAAACCATACGGAAAGACTTCATTGGTGACAGGAAAATATACTTGAAAGGGTAATCTCGCTCTGAGCTACATTTCCATTGTGATTAATGATTTCAGAAGGTAAGATGGAATGGAGTCTCCAGCCCTTCGCGTTCTTCTTTCGGAATATTTAAGTCCGTATTTTCAAATATTTTTTTTTTAAAAATCCACTGACAAGTTTGTAATTCTCCAAGCCGGCTCCAAGTATTAGCGGACTTTCTGTCTCAGAAGTATTAACCAATACAAAAAGAATGATCAATTCATCCCACGGTTTTCACATGCAATGTACCCGCTGTATTTAACTACCGGAGGGGGGGGGGTATTAGTGACAAGAAATTTTAAAACTCAAACTTTGCTTCACCAACACTTGATCTCAATGCATCGGCAGGCACAGCTCTGTATATAGAATGGAACAGTTTGGGCTTGTATCATCGTCCTCCAACACAAATGTTTCCGAACGCGATACGTAAAGCAAGGGAATCTGACTGATCCACTAATGTGGGAAAAATCGTGGATCAGCGACCTCATTAATATATTTCCTCAGCTCGAGAAACCACGCCGACATGCGTTTCATCCCAATCCAGAGTTAGCAAACATGCACGTCTGGATCAAACTAAATATGCATCACTAGCTAACAGTTCTCTTAACAAGCGGTGGAGATAATGTCTCAAAAGAGGCACCTCTCCACATAAGTTTACGATATAAACGGATAATTATCTCACAGTGGTATGAGCATGATCACATTGCACCGCCGATCTCAACAATACCTCAGTAGGTAGCTTCATACTTTGGCTCTTTGACGAGAAACAGCTAGCATCAGTCACGAACAAAGGTTGCTGTTACAAAATCACCAATACGCTTAGTCATCATGGAAGATAGGATATCAAACAAGATATCAACCGAGCTGCTAAAAGGTTCGAGTTCACATGTTCAAAACCAATGGCTTTGTTCCCAAAGTGGCTGCTAACCTGGGTGACATGTTTAAATCGCTCTATAGGGCTTCATTGGTTCACCTCTCGTATAAAACCTGTTTTTATTTGCATTGCGACGGCAGAATTATTGAGATACGTGCTGTTGACTTGAGCTACTTGCAGTTCCGGCAGGATGGGACAATATAACTCATGACGGACCCTGCTTTCACTACCAAGAACAGGCTTCTGTTCATAGAATGCCACAATTTGTAGTGAAATACCTCTATACTCTGGACCTTCATCTCTAGATCGTCCACAAGACCCAGTGCGAACTCTAAAGTTGTATTTAAAAATGATAGAGCCGGTACGTTGAGGAAGATCACATCTCTTATCCCTCGAAAAGAGACAGAACGACATATCAACACATAAACTTGCATCCTTGATAAATGGATTATTCATTCTGCATATCGGTAAATAATCCAAAATCAAATGAATCAGCTATTCATTTCGGCTCATGTAGATAGGGTAGTAGCTACGAGCATTGAGTTTAAATGAAACAGATTCCTAACTGACAGTGTCCATGCCGTTCGTTGGAGGTTAGAGTCAAAGACATTTCATCCCAAAAGGCTCAGTTCGACCTGGTAGGACCTCTACCTCTGGTAAAACTGGTTACCTTCTCGGCTCATTCAACAGCTTCATGAATACCTGGTTTCATTCCTTTCGCTGGATTTGCGGAAAGGAAAAATGTTCTCCAGTTGGGTTGTCTAGTAGCTCTCACACATACCTTAGGGGACCAGAGATTTCCTCTAAGTGGTGAAGGGATGTAACGCATTCCTCTTCTTACCTATTCTTTGACGATACTATGATCGGGTAATGTATCTGAAGAAAAAACCGATTTTTTTCCTTGCAAATTGTTTTTACAATAATACTTACCCGATCGTATTTCACATGCATATAGCCTCCGCGGAGTTACATCCATAAGGAGAACATGCCTGCTACTCCAGTAGTAACTGAACTATTCACAGGATGTGTGCCTTTTATCAAGGGGACATCACTCTAACTGAACATTTTATCCCGAAAGGACAGGAATTGCGGAGTGGTAGTAATTCGCATAGGGTATTATGATTCGGTAAGTATTATTGCTGGGACAACCACTGCCAGTAAATAAGAAGTCTTGTCCTCAAGGAAGTTGATCAATATATGTGCATTCAGTTCAATCCTTTCCACATTAGAGTTGCCCCTGCATATGAATGCCTTTAAAACTGAAGTTCAACACTACACTTTCATACTTTATAAGAGTTTCATTTATACAGATAAAAAAAATTTCACAGGTTATCCTAGTGATATACAAAAAGGTCTATTATAACTTAGGTATTGAAAAAATACGTTTGATCCGTTTATTTCTGTGTATTATTGACGTATGTAATTCGGGTTATAGAGTATACAGCTTGGTCTTACTTAAATGCGCATCTCTAAACACTGACAACTCCGCTTGATCACTTCCTGGATTTAAGAAGTCTTCTTCGTCTTCCAATAATATTCTTTGTTCCTCTGGAACATACTCGCACATATTGTGAACTATGTACATATGATAGGAAGCCCAAATGCTGACCTTCTAGTACAACCTGTTGGTTTCTTCTATCTAAAAGACTATTTATCCACTCAATGGTCTTTACTTGGACGCCATACTGATGACGTTTGACTGCATGGCGCTTACGAGAGACTTTATCAAAGGTTTTGCTGAAGTCGAGTAGGATCGCATCAGTCTGCTGTTTGCTTAGACCAGCTGCTAGATCCCGGAGTATGATTATAAGTTGGCTCATGTGTGATCTTTTCTTTCTGAAGCTATGTTCTCTTTTCTATTGAACGTTTTTAATTTCGAAGAACTGCATGAGGTGACTAAGGATGATGTGCTGCATGACTTTGCAGAAATTGATGTCAGGAAAACTGGCCTGTAGTTAGAATCTTTGCTTTTGTCACCTTTCTTGCCCAATGGAGTGACGAATACTTCTTTTAAGTCTTCTAGAGTCTGGCCCTGCTCTAATGAGGCTCGGAATAGGAAAATTAGGGCTGGAGATATTAAAGTTGCCGTCTCTTTCAAGAACCTTGACGAAATTGGTCAGGTCCTATCGTTTTATGAGGGTGAAGAGATGAATCTAGATGGGTTGGGGCAGTTGGAGTGTTGCTAACACACGAGATCAGTACATGGGAAATAAAATGATCCGATAAATGGTTTTAATTCTTGTATATCTTATCATTCTTTTATTACATGTTGGTCAGCTAGTATTGTCGACCTTTCCCTGCTTTTAATAGTCGCTAAAGTCAGTGTTCTTTGGACTAGTCTGGCTCATTTGTCGAGAACATGGGAGCAGCCATTTTAATCATCTTGCCAGATATGAAGAAATTTCAGTCACAGTACATGAAAGTAGCATTGAGGTATGCCAACATTCTCTCCACTGCGCATGTTGCCAATGCAAGTAGCCTCATTTCGTATCAATCCTTTCTGGAATCCGAGTTGTTTGCTTCAGATTTTTCGTATTCCCAAGTATCATACTTTTTTCAACTGTCATGGTTTTCACCAGTCCAGGTGTATAATTTATATACATGTACAAGTGCACGCGTTACAGTGATTTATGCAGATCGGAGGCTGATGATTGTTTTTTCTTAGTATGATGCATGCACTAATTATGTGCCGATCTGGCATTATTTTCTTACGTATCAACGTGTCCGTAGTTTTAAAAACTAGATATTGTACTTTATGTAATACATATTCTACCATCATGCTCTTCATTTATTTTCTAATTTTAAATTTAGGATTTAAATAATAAATATTCACAATTACGTTTCTGAAAACAAAAATGTCTTTTAATAGTGCAAGGGTTTAGTCCGGATCCATTTATGGAAAACTTTCGTCCCATGTGCATAGAATACTAAGGGCAATAAGCCACGTGCGATGTGTATTATAAGGTCTGCTAAGTTAAATATGTGTGCTTCCAAATATAGTAATAAGATTTACTGTGATCTATCTGTGGCTTCCATATGTATTTTGATTGTTGGCTTTTAAGCTCATTTTTGTGCCTCGTTTGCTATCCGATGTAAAGCGGATGCTCTATGGAAGGCGCTTTTGAGTGTTATCCTTTGAGTCGAATATTAAGAGTTATGTTGAAATGTTTTTGTTAGTCTCCTTAATATAGGTTTCCGTGGCATATTTTATTGCATAAGTTTCCCTTTTAATGTTGGAAGGTAAGTTAATTTCTGACAGCATCATTTTTATGTTCATTGACGTTTGTCTGTTGACTGAGAAGTATAGTATCATACCTTATTTTGTTCTAATTTTAAACCAAGATAGACTTCTTTGAATCAAAAGCTACGCAAGCTGGCTGGTTAGTGCATTCCATCCGCATAAACTATCATGGCTGATGTGCAAAGTAAGAAGAACTTTAATCCTGTATTCTACCACCAAATTTCACTGACTTCTTTGTTTCATGGATACATCTTTTGTCGATGTCCATACCCTCTCAGGTCTTCTGTCAAATTCAAAAGGACCATGTTTTGGACTTGTAAAACAGACCCCACATTTGTGCTGATACCTGTCCCATGAATTTGTCATTATCTGCCTCTTTTCTCTATTAATCGCACGTTAAATGAACTGAACGAGAAATCCAATGTAGCGAGTATTCGGAAATATTCTTGCCTGTCATATATAGATTTTTCCTACATGCGTCACGTGACAAAACTCAGACACTGGCCTGTGCAGTGATTTGTATTGCACATTGACCAATTCATATTTAAAATGAAATTCAACAGGTCTGAAGCTTTGCTGAAGTTTACTTATTGATAAAAATTTTACTCAGGTGACTCAATTTTATTTTCGAGAAAAGAGATGTTTGGCGTGCTGGTTGGTACTTGAGCAAGGAGAGTCTAGAATGTTTGAGAGTTGTCAGCTTACTGAAAGTTAGCGATGCTCCGTGCTTTGTTTTGTTGTTGTTGTTGTTGTTTTCTTTTTTCTTCATAGGCGACGGATTGTTTAGATCTTTATCTGTTTTTGACATATGGTTCATTATAAACAAAATTAATGAAAATTGCCATCAACTTCCTGGTGGGTGGGTGTGCTTACTTTACTTTTGTTCTTAGTTTTAGTTTCATTGTTTAGATTTTTTCCCAACATTATATCACAGGTGCTCAATGCGAGCTTGATGTTAAAAAAGCAATAATCTGAAGGGAAAAATTATACCGAGGGACAAAATTGCCTCAGATGACCCGTTCCAATATAGTACATTGTCTATCATACTATAAAAGAGACATTTGTAGCATAATAGACATGGTCCTATGTCAGATCAGGTCATGGGACAATTTTATCACTCGAAATAATTTTTTTCCTTTAGATTATTGGTTTTTATTCAACTTCTAGCTTGCTTCCAGCGCCTATAGTGTGAACAGTTACCATTTTGATTCTGCGGTTGATAACTTTGACCCTGTGACGTAATGAAAACATGCGTTTCTCAGCTTGATATTACAATGTACGAGGACATTTTAAGATGGCACATAAATTGTCCAGTGTATGGTGGGCATATACTTATAATGCTCTATCCAGGCTGGTTTCATTTACAAAGAAACAATTTTGAAGAGCAATCAAACCCCCCCCCTCTCTCTCTCTCTCTCTCTCTCTCTCT
>QKMX01041895.1:0-12192 GCA_003401595.1 Venustaconcha ellipsiformis
ATATATATGAATGAGACAAATAACAAAAATACCATGTTGTCAATGATTACACTTTATTATTATTATGGAAATACTTACAAGTATAGTTGAATATTACCAACAAGTAAATCAGTCACCAAATCTATTTTTAATGATTATGTTCATTTACATTACAATAATTCATTACTATTTATTATTCATAGTTAATATCAATACATATACATGTGTATTACACATCCTGTTAGAGAAATTTAATGTGGGACCCTTATTGCATGGACATACTGATTTAGCCAACTCACTCCTTGGAGATAATCCCAATGCAAAATATATTATAACATAAATGAATCCAGAATTCACTCTCAGAGAGACTGATGTCTTAAACTGTACCAGCAAAATGTTTCAAATTCCATAAACTGATGGTTTGCCTAATAAAGTTATATTTTTGACACGGCCAACTGTTACTTTGTGGTGTCATAAATGCTAGGTTTCTAAACAGTAAATGGAAGAAAGATGAAAGTGTAATACATGAACGCGACATATGGTTTTATCTTGGGAGAGAAAAGTCTTACACCGGTAATCTATTACAGATACCCTACAATATTACTTCAATTATGACTATTTTTATATGGTTCCATTTCAATAATGTTATTAGCAAACAAAGCCAAAGAAAGTTTGAACAAAAATGTAGATTTTGGTCACAAATCTGACCTTCAAAAAGACAATTACTGTAAATTTGTCTTTACAACAAGCCATGAATTTAAATATGCAATGAAAAATGTCTTTGCTAATAATACAAGAAGAGATCCAAAAATTATGAACCAATGAAAATTAATTTTTAGCTAAGCTGTGAAAACTTTTATGCACGAGTTCAATTATATTCTTTGTTAACTCATGCTGGCTCTCATTATGTCCCCAAAAATTTAAATTTCAACATTATCTGAAGCCTGACAGTGGGTTGGGATAGTAGGAGTTTTACTGCATTATTGTCTCTTTTGATCTGACTTCCTCTCTTCATATCATGTTTGCTTAACTATGGTTTGTATGGCACAATAAAACTTTCAAGGTTTTACTGCATAACATATGAATGCAATTCACATAAAATGCCTTGCTCAAGGTGGGAATCAAACTTGCAACCTTCTCATGAAGAGTCCAACACCTTCACAACAGAAACTATCACATTGCCATTTGCTTGTATATATGTACTAAGCTGTGAAATGTGAAGACCTATATCTTCTGTCATGCAGTATGATGGCATATCAGGGTCTATATTATTTGTTATACAAACTATTTTTGGCAATGAACATAGACTAAGATCTGTCAGCACATAATGACCTCCATAGCTACACAGGATATGAAATTTTTTTCCTGATATTTCAAGGCAATGGCATGTACCCTTATTTGCCAGTACATGATCTGAAAGCATATCAGGGTTTACAGTCTTTGCATATATATATTAACACTTTCATGTGATGCAAGTGGCAACAACTTTATCAATGTCAATGGAAATAAAAATAGTTCAAAGTGCACAGTCAGGGTTGTTATAGGAATAAATCTAATTAAACATTGGAAGGCAAGTTTTCAAGGACCAAGGCTCACCCCCAACATATTTTAATTGAACTGGTCAACATACAAGTAGTCTACCTTCATCGCTGTATTTCATTCAAGTAAGTGCCTTTCACTCCACCTTAATTTAATTTTGCTGGATTACTTACTTAGATCAACAAGAATGATCAATAACAGTGAGCAACATGATCTAGTTGATTAACTCTTTAAAAAAAATCATGTTAGATATAACTTGAAATGCATGCTACAGAGTGATAAAGTCTATTTCTATATATGGCCTTTTTCTTCAAGAATTCTGCATGGGATCTCCTTCACTAATGAAGGACAGGTTTTAAAATTTGCACATATAAAGAAATCCAGCACTGATATAATTCTAGCAATTTACACAAGATCTCTTCTACCCACAAAAAATGTTCTTGAAATTTTCCAGATCAGAAAACTGTCAATCTTTGATACCCTCACCAAATATATGTATAAAGCCTGTTGCAGCTTCTTATGTTTGTCTGAATGTCTTTCCACTGAAAAAGAAAAAAAAAATCTAAAACAAATCAGATAATTTTAATGAGATTGCTTGTGAACACAATGTAATATAGAACTTCCATTTATTCAACCTATACACCCAAATAATTAACCCTTAACTTCCAAACCATTACAAAATGCAACTTATTCCAGTCACCACAGCCAGTTAATTGTTCCTTGTGACTTATTTACAATAGTCAGCAAATAAAAGAATGTACATTGATTGCAATTCAGTATGGACATGTACAAAAGTAAATATAGTATTAGCACTTTCATGTGATATGAGTGGGACTGACTTTATAAATGTAAATTAAACTCCCAACTTATTTCTGCCATGCAACTATATTACTGTGTCAACCTAGTTTAAGCACTGATAAAAGATGTCATGGAGTCAAAAGTATTAGTTATTTTGGCATAACTTGGCAAATTTGTCCACAAATTACAAGATTATTTCCAATTGTCTGCCATAAGCATTCAATGGAATCACAACCAGTGTCTTGTAAAATGAGCATGTAAACTGGACTTTAAACCTCATTCTGGCAGTATGCAAGCACTGAGACTGACAACCAAATTTCAGAACTTTAACTGACAGCAGACTTGAAAAACAGGTAAACCAGTCACTTTGAGCTTTGCTTCTGCTGAATACTATACATGCAAATATCAGAGTACCTTACCAACTTTAACAAGGAGTACATCTCAAATGTCACTGCTCCTTTTCTAATTACCAATTATGATGATAAACAATTATAAACAGAAACTGAAACTAGCATATACATGCATAACAATAACCAAGGTATTCAGCATTACTGAAATATTTTTATATAGGTATTGCTTATGAATTTCAATTAGCAGAATTAATTAAGCTACTCAGTCATTAAAAAGTACATTTTTTCCATTTATATTCAAAACGTACACGGTAAATAACCATAATGCCATTATAAAAAGACTTTAATAACAGTAAAAAGATGCATTTTATAAATGTCATACAGTTAAATATTTGGTCTTGTGTTCTGTAAGGATTGGATCATTGCTTTGATAGCATTCAAAGCATTTTTAAAATACATAAAAAGAAATACTGACAGGCCATCTTTTATAAATTTTTTAAAGTTAATATTCAAATGAATTTTATGTTCTTGGAAATAAAGCTAGATTGTTTAAAAAACTTGTAAAGCAAGGGCTCCTAACCATATCTGGCAATCCATAAAACCATATATAAACGACAGAATTTGTAGAATAGTTTATTTATTGCAAGCCAATTGGCCTGGATGAGTAGTGTCATAAAAGTCTGCTAAGCTTTGCATGTTTCATAAAGGAAATATTTCTCTTGTCATGACTCAGCCTGTTCAATGGATGGCTTGTTTTTACTTTAGACAAGATCACTTTTTATTGTTTTTTTTATATAAAAAAACATAACAATAACTAAAACTTATATAAATTTATTCAAGTTTTTTAATAAGAGCTTTGTTGGGACTTCGTAATTTACAGATTTCCAATCATGGAAGTCCAGGACAACCAACAATAAAAAAATTAGTGGAAGTCTTGATGAATATCATCTATACCTGTTTGTAAGTCAAGATTAACCATTAAAAAAAACCCATAGACCCTGATCATCCGTCACATTTTGTACTTGTTCTGCTGATTACTCCTAACAAACTGCAATGACCCAGATCTGCATTCACATTGTGACAGCTGATCTGTGTCTATGCAACCTATACTTGGACCTGATTTATAAGACATTATATGTGGTATATTTCCTCCCATTAAAAAAAACGATACCAACTTTTGAAGTAAAATAAGCTTCTTTGACAGTATTTGTCCAATCATAACATCTAATAACCACAAAATCACAAATTGAGGTCCCCCCCTCCTCCAAGTTTTCCACAATGAAAAAGCACAAATGTAAGCTATGTCAGTCATTATTGGGAAGTTTAAAATGTGTGACCATACTATAATCAAGTATTATCTATATATATATATGTTACTTCAAATATTGGTTTTGTCTTCAAACGTTACTTGATCATAACATCATTGGAGAAAAGGTAAGAGTTTGAGTGAGTTACATCCCCTTAAACAGGAGAAAGACTCATCTCTGATCCTCTTAGGTATGTTTACTAGCTTAAATTGTTTAGAATAAATGGGCTCGATTAATATATATACACCCCAATACAACTAAGAAAAAAATAGCCCTTCCTTTGTAAATCCAGTGATAGACAAGTAGCAGAGTCATTATGTGTTGTGCTACAGCTAATGCCCTACCAGGTCAAGCTGAACCCTTTGGGCTGAAAAATCGTCAATGTAAAAGCTGTAGAAAGTAATCTCTGACCTCCATATTACAGCATGGATGAAGAAACAGTTGTGCTGGAATGCTATGATAGTGGATACTGCCCTAACTCATGAGCCAAGATGTGCAATAAACTCATTTGATCTTGGAATAATTCTCCATACAAAAAGTAAATAACTTATCACACCCAGGATCAAAGAGCCTGAACTGAAATAATGACTTTTCCTTCTTTCAATGGTAGAAATAAATAAGATTTCTCTCTTTGCCAAACTCAATTAATTTCCGTTAAATATCAAATCCTTATGTTGTCATGTAGATGTCCCTGAGAAAAAAAGTCCAATAAGAGATTTCACAACAAAGGACCAATTAAACATGGGCGGGAATATGTTCACTGCAATGAAAGCAGGTAACGTCATGAGTGATACTGAACCATTATGATAATATTGCTGACAGTTCAATTCATCTGACAAGCCATGTTATTGTCACTGATTCTGCCTGCTTTTGGTACAACAAGGAGACTCTAAACAGAGTGGCGCTATAAGTGGCCCAGTCAGAACCCATGGTTGATTCTATTTCAGACAAGGATTTGTTAATGACTGGTCAATGTTTGCCAGAAGGATGGAGAGGTCTTTATTTTAGCATATATCCTGCTTTCTTCCATGGTGACAAAATGTGTCTGAGGTGGTGGAATGATAGTAATATGGACTAACTTTTTATTCTTGAAAAGTCACAGCAAGGTTAGCTAATTGTTGCAATGACCTTTTAAGTAAAGTGATGTATTTCTGTTTGAACCACTGGGAGAAATCTCTCCACATCCCCTCATAAACTTTTAGACTGGTGATATCATTCAGGTGTACTGTTTCAGCATTTCAGCAGTTCCAGGTTCTGCTGAAATACCTGCAGTGGCAGACTAGGAAAAACCAAGATTATCCTGAGAATTCCACTGCTAACTTTAAAAAAACATTTATTTATGGCTTTTAAGGACCAAGTAACACTTTGATTTTCTTACTCAGCAAGACTTTGAGGATAAATGGGACTGAAAATAGCATGTCTAGACCATTCAAGTTCATGGAAAGAGCACTGACTGTCCAGGCCTTGGACCTGGAACTGGAGAGACAAAGGCTGATAGTTTTGCATCAAACCAGGTCAAATTAAATCCATGAGAAACATAAGCTAATTACCAAGCAGCAAAAACACCATAAAGAATGAATTATGATTCCGTTTGGACATTAAGTCTCCCATGCTGATAAAATCCCAAACAAGAAGTTAGAGATCTAGCCATTATGTCCCCTTTCTGATATAATTGCCATAGCTGAGGTGCAAAGAAAGGAAAATCCTTACTATACAGTGCCTGCGCCACCCTGACTGAAATGTACTGACTGTGACATGCATCTGGATGTCAGATTAATACCATTTTCATTTAAAACCAAACAGACATAACAATAAGTCTTTTGGTGAAAACTCCATGGATATTAGACATTTTCACCAAAGACCAACAAGCCATCATACAAAATCTGACAAAAAACCTCATGTTCGATAGGACTTGCCATTTAGGAGGAATAGCAAAATTTTCAAGATGTCAGTCAGCAGCAATGTGATTTAGAACCAACTATACAATACCATCCATCCAGGAGAAGTTGTGATAAAAAAGTTAAAGGATAGCCACCATGATGATCAAATTGGAAGTTATATCAAAACCATTCAGAAAGAGAAGCATAGTGAAATTTTTATGCGCAACATCTCAGTAGTTCCATTTTCATTTAGAACTCGTATATATGGTTTGAGTACTGATAAGATTTTGAAGATGACTGCAATGGTTGCCATATAGGCTGCTACAATGGCACCATTTACACTGACTGGACATCATAATAATTCTTCCAATGAAAACCCGCATGACTTTGCATTTAGGAAGAGCAGAGGCAAGATATCCAAGATGTATTCAAGATGACCATGGTGGTCATACTGAATGTCAGATTGCAAACCATTTTTATTTAGGACCAACTAGACATCATACAAAGTCTTTCACTGCAAATCATTTATTAATGAGGAATAACAATAATGACAAAACTGCCAGATTGCCAAGATGTCCACTGTGATATCATAAGAAGTCTTACAGTGAATGTCAATAGGACTTTCAGTTCAGAAGTACTGATAAAATCTTAAAGATGGCAACTGTGTTGACCATATTGGATGTCCAAGTGGCACCATTTTCATTTAGGCACAGATAAACATCTTAGGATTCTTGTGGTGAAAACCCGATGTGGGCAGCCTTAACAAGATTTTGAAGCTGGACACTATTGTGGCCATATTGGATGTCCTTTTGGCATCAATTTCCTTTAATACCAACTTGCAATCATAGGAAGTTTTGCAGTCAAATCCTCGTGTCAATATAATATTCCATTTTGGAGGAGTAGCAACAAGATTTTCAAAATGACCACTGCAGCAGCCGTACTGGATGTCCAACGGGCACCATTTTCAGTTGGTACCAACTAGATCTTGGGATGAATGCGTGTATCAAGAATCATGGCAAACCATTAAGTAGTTTAGGAGTAGCAATAACACACTTGGGCAAACAGATGAACAGAAGATGGATAGATAATGAACACAGGCCATCCCATAAACTCTACTGATCTATCATGAGCAGAACTAAAACAAAACAGTGATTTCTGTTCAATTTACAGGCTTTGTTTACCTGCATCACCTAACAGTAAATCACTGTTATTGCTTATGACTTTTATTTTTAAAAAAAAGAGAATGATAAGTTACTCTGTCAGATTGTGGAAGCAACTGAAAGTAGATTCTTCCATCATGATGATCACCTGATGTTAGAACTTTAGACCCAGCAGGTGATATGAGGAATGGTGACAAAAATCTGATGGTAGTGGGCAGAAAACTTCTTCAGCCCAAGACTGCAAGGCAGAATTTCACTCATCACAGAAAGATCTAATAATGACAAGGAACTTGAAAGCCAGTTTTTATCATTTCTGGTTAAGAGAGCGAAGCTCATGTCTTTTGCTGTACCTGCAAATTAGTTTGAGAAAAATGTCGAGAGTGGCAGATGACTACACTTGCAGCATGTTACGAGTTAGATCCTATTACTTAGAAGGTGTTGCTAACTAGTGGCTCCCTTAGATGGCAAAGACATGAGAGGGAGTGAAGAGACATCTCTTAGAAACAAAGGCACCAAGATGGGCACCATATGCCATAAGTGTCTAGATGTACCATGCAGATTGAATTGATCCATGAGAGTGCCTACAAATGGATGTTATCCACAGGAATTGCCTAGCAACACTATCTGGGTTTGATTGATTCATGAGTGCCTGTATAGATTAGACATTGTTCATAAGTGCCTTCCAACACTATGCAGGTTAGACTGACCCATGTATAACTGGGTTTTTGGTTACTGAGGCACTTAGCTGGGCATCGTACTCAGGATGTGCCTAGCAGCGCTATGTGAGTCATGGAACTACACAAGTTCATTTGTCTGGTGGCTGATACTGTATGACAATTATGGTTGTCGCCCATTGGCCAAGTCTGGCATGAAGAAGAATGGCCATCTCACTGGCATGACGTCCAGTTCTTGAGGTTGAGATGGGGTATGGGATATTGATCCACATAGCAGGTTCATTATTCTGATGCAAGAATGTAACTGTAGCTATTGTTGCTCTTCATCTTGTTCCCAAGTAAATGATAAGGTTTCGAACCCTTGCATGCAAGCTGACGATGTTTTGTCCCTCAAGGTATGCTTTTTGAGCCTTCCCCTTAGGACCCACAAAACTGCTGCCCTTGGTCTTCTGTCCATAATATGAAAGTCAAGGAATGAAAACCAGAGAAAACTACACATGTAGAATGGTTGTCAGACTGGTCTCACCCATGGTCTAAACTTGTATGACAAAACAAAGCAGACAATATATATTTGTAGTGCAACATGCATCCTGCTTGATGGACTTAGTTGTTTCCATGCATAGTACACACCTGTAAAATAATGGGGCACATGACCTGTACAGGCAGAGAATTAGAGTCCACTATTAATAATTGCTAAGTGATTGCTAAATAATCCATTCTAGTAATAAGTTACCTGTAGAAAGGCTAATTCTTGACAGACTAAACAGGTAAAATCACTGAAGCATTGCTTATAATAAATCCATATACAAATTGGATGCCAAATAATTCTTTCTATTCATATGATTCCTATAGGAAAGCCAATAATTAGCTGCATATACAGGTAAAATCACCGAAGCATCGCTTATAGCAATGATATGTATAAGCTGGATGCTACAATTCAACCATGTATAGAAAACTTACCTGTACATATCTGACAACAGTGTAAGCTACAAAGTTGTATAAATGATTTTTCTATAGTACACACAAAACCTGCACATAAAATATGCAACAAAGCATCATTATGAATACACCCAAAACAGATGCTACAATATCCATTATGAGACAATGTCACCTGCAGGAAAGGCCCAATAATATTCTATACAGGTAAAATCAGCAAATCATCATGTACATAACTATGAAGTGGATGCTAAGAAAATATAGAAAACCTACCTGTATGTATCCAGACATAGCGAAAGTTATACATAAATATTAAATAAGTTTTCTATATCAAGCACCAAACCCCATAAAGGTATGTACTAAAGAAACCTACATGTGTGAAGACAGCATTTTGTTGTCAACAAAGAAACAACAGAAAAGGCTTAAATTTATAGATGGAGTATACTTCTCTTTGAGGATAAAGCTCCTCCAACTTGTCTTCAGGCAGAAAATTTCCAAACTGTTTGTATGGATTTTGCAAGGCTTTGCTGATGGCAGAGATCATGCTACTTGGCAAAAGCAGAAGAAGTAAATGACAATTAATGTGATTTAGTGTTAATTCTGGTATCAAGTGGAGATCACTCTAACTGCAACTGAGTTGGGTAGATAATGTTTAGATCATTTTTAGCTAAATAACTTTAGCCTGGGAGAACTGGATTTGTGATGTAGAAGTAGTTCTAAGATATTATGACTGTGTAACGTATCTGAAGAAGAAATGCTACAACTTTCAAGATGGCTGCCATGGTGATCATACTGAATGTCAGGTCAGCAGCAGTTTTTTTAGGACCAACATCGTAAGTCTTTTAGCGAAAATCCCATGTTGATATGAGCATCTATTTAGAAAAGAGCAGCAATAAGATTTTCTAGAGCCAGCCAAATTAGAAGTTTAAAAAATTGGAACCACTTTCTTTTAGGACCAAAACTTGACCATGGGATAAATATGTGTCAAGTTTTCATTGCAATCCTCCATAAAGTGTTGAAGGTGGAGCAATAACAAACTTGTCTATGACCAGTCAAGCTAAAATATGTTGCAATGACTCACAAATTTAATCCAGTCATCTACATTTCCATCTGTTGAAGTTTGATTTTTTTTGTGCAATCATGCTAACAAGTTTTTATGGATAGACAGTAGTATGTATAAGATGGATCAACCAGACCAAATAAAGATAGATGGATCAACCAGACCAAATAAAGATCTAAAACTGTATCCCAAGCATTAGACCACAAATTACATATAATTCTGATATATGAAAATGATTCAAAGCTTAAATTGCTATGTATCAATCAACTTGGAACTGGCCAATTATGAAAAAATATAGATTTTTTAAATCTGGTTGATTTTGATATTAAAGTAGATTTAGGTTCTATTATCTAGCCATACTTGAACCAAAAATATGTTCATGGAATACATACCCAACCACAGTGCCAGAAAACCGACCTAAAAGCAAAACCTAATAATGGTATAACATGAAGACAGAACAGGGCAACACTATATGCTTCTGACATTGTCATGAAAGGGAATAAAATTTAAGGGAAGTGTGGGCAACTGTGAATAAAATGAAATTCCTTACGTTATTGTTTTCTTTTCTTTGTCCTTCTGCTCAGGTCTTGCTCTGTTTAGGACCTTCAAGAAATCTGATGTTTTAGCCCTCATTCTAGAATGTATGTAGGCCTGCAGGAAAAATCAAATTAGAACACTATGTAATCACTAAGTACATAGCTCACCTCAACAAAGCTTTTAACTGTCTCCAGCTGCAATGAAAATATGATTTATCATGCAGAATATATATTCAACTCAAGTGACCTTGACCTTTGAAAGAGAGCATACAAGTCATACAACAATAGATAATATTTTTCTATATCACAGCAGGAATGTTATGAGAGATAATTATTTTCTATAGCACAGGGCTCAGAAACACTAACTGGAGAAAATTTTCTTCTATATCAAAGCAGGAATACTATTATCAGACAGCATTTTCCCCTGTATCAAAGCATACACATTAGGTAACAATGAACTTTATTGGTTGGAAGGGGCTTATACTCAGTGATGCAGACTGTCATCAAGCTGCATGGTTCCAGCAAAATCCAACAAATGAATGTACAACACAGAAATTCAACTAAGCAAAATCCAACAAATGAATGTAAAACACAGAATTCAACAAAGCAAAGTAAACAAATAAAGGTCAAACCGACCTGTTTTGTGGAAGAGTGTATTACTAATAACAATGGATCATCTCAGCATAATTATCAGAAGAATAGTACTATAGACAAGATATATTTTTTTAAAAATAAAAATTCAAGCTAAACAACAATGCATAATTAAAACCTGTAAAATGACTTCGGTCACAGTAACTTTCTTTTATTGTAAGTGTGTGGTACTGAAAGAGATGCATAAAATCATCTCATTTCATGATTCGCACATGAATAATGCCTGAGAAACAAACTGGCAAAGACTACCTAATTTACAGTTATATCATCACTCAAGCATTCTTTCATAATAATAAAGATAAAAAATTAATTGCAACACATTTACATCCCAAAACAAATTGTTGAATTTTGTGTCCTGCAACAAAGAATTTTTGCACTGATTGACCAAGCTACCAGTACAGAAAAATTTGTCATGTATCGAGTAAAAGAAACTGTTTAATTGTAAATTTTATAACAAAAATCATTATTAGTTATGAAAGGATAATAAATTCAAGATCAATGTTGAAGGATTTTCGAATATGTCATTTGATCAACAAGAATGAACTTTACATTTTGGTCTATTCACATTTGTACTTGGCTTATTGGTTATCATGACAGAAACAGTGCAGATTCAAGTCCTACCATCAGATCAGTCCAGGTCTGCTACCATAGAGAGTCCTTTACTACTTCTGTGTTGGCACTATATATCCTTCTTGTGTTTTTATACCATAAAAACCAAAGCAAACCAAAACAAGTACAAAACTGGGATGCTGTGTACTACCATTACCTCGACAGTTTTGACCACTATTCTTTGGATGCAGATAAGTGTTTTAACATCATTTAAAGTTTACACCAATTTTTTCAGTGTAATCAGTACTATATTTTAAGATGAGACATTTTGTTGTTTTAAAGTTCATCAGAATTCACAATTATGACTTTGATCCTCATTTTTTTCATTCAGGAATCTGTGCTGGCTAGGATAATTCCACCTTAGGAACAGAACTATGCATCAGAGGCAAGATTTGTCAAGTATCTCAACCTTGGGTGGAATGCCTATGAAGGAATCTATTAATTTAACCCAAAGAGACTGGATTGATATTAGGGACTGTGCTTGCAGAGTCCCTGGTAAGTAAAATATTGATTTTATTTAAGCCATTTCTCTAGACTTATGGAAGATAATATACCAATAAAGTATCTCTAAATATACATCTTGTTTCTGTGTATACTTATCAATTGTGAAAAACTACTAATTAGTCTGATGAATGTTAACTCATCTAATGGCTCTTCACAACTATTCGAACATACATCATCTCTAACAATGGTCTTCATAACTATTCCAATAA
>QKMX01041899.1:0-10170 GCA_003401595.1 Venustaconcha ellipsiformis
GTGTGTGTATGTGTGTGTGTGTGTGTTGTGTGAGTAGGTATAGGAAGGGAGTCACACGATAAGAGTACATGTTCGTAATCTCAGTATTTTAGACGTTTCCCTATCACAATTTGAAATCCTCTTGCATATATTGCAGACTCAAGCATCGGAATCATCATCGGTGTCGTTCTCGGTGCAGTTGGATTTATAGCCGTCATCATAGTTTTGTGGATCCTATGGCGAAAATTTAAGAAGAGAAAAACCATTCCCACAGAGGAAACTATGGAAGATATCTATTGTGTATATTTAACTTGTATTTGTTGTTTTTTCCATGAATGTAGGTTATGTATTGCTGTATTTTGGACTTCACCTTTTGTGAATTAAGTTTACTGTGCACTGTGAAAGCAACTAGGGACATTGATTTTGGTTTTTTTTCGTAAGCAAATAAAATATAGTCAATATTTCTCTAGGAGTGTGAGCTAAATATTAGGATCATTATCGAAACATTTATTTGGATCTGGTTATAGGATACTGGGATTCCCCCATACTATATTTGTTGCACCTGATGTTTCTCAGGTTTTTATGACAATTCTAGCAACAGATTGTATACTTTGAAAACTTAGAAGGTTTCTAGAAATGAACTTTGGACATACATTCTGGTTCTACTTTTTGTCTAAGGTTTCCTTTTATAATCTTGTTGTTCATTCTTGCGATAATATCAGGAGCGTTAAAATTGGATTGTTGTGTTCAGTTTTTTATTTGCGTGGAATCATTTATTTACATGATTAATCTCTGGAATTACACACGCTCAATAATCTTCTTGGAATTAAATTGAATTCCGACAAGGTCTTTTTGGATTATATTAGCGTGATTAATTGGAAGACTTTTAGCCCTTAAGGATACTAGTAGATTAGTACATGCAATACTACAGTCACAGCAACACCTTCAGAGCGGGAGCTTGTTTCAAACACAGCTGGAATTTGATTAGAATTTTATTCATTAGGACTGTTAATAAAGCATTTTGACTATTTAGGATTTAATTTGCAACAATTTATTTTCTAGGGAAATATGTCATTTCCTGAATTCTACAAAACGTGTTGGTTTTCGCTTTTTCTGTTGCTTGGTTTAAGACCATAGTGTCCTAAACGAAACTTGTGTCAGGAATACTAGTTTCTCTAAAACATTTCAGAAAACTATGTATTTGAAATTTAAATTCACTTCCTTTCAAAGTTTGCCTAGTCCCATGTGTTATCATACATATTTTAGAAATGAATAATAAAAGATCAACAAGATTTCACAATGTTATCTAAAGTGAAAAACCTTATTTTCAATCCTGCTATGGAAAGGTTAGGATCCTTAAAACGAGTGAATTGCTAGAGCTTGCCAGTTAACGATCTTTCTGAGGCGAAGGATTATTTAACGAAGGAAGAGACTAAAGGTATTTTGGTCCAATATTTGGTAGAGAAGTAGTTTTTGGATAACTGTGCTTTGGATTTAATTAGTACGTCTGTATCAGGCTTTGCATAGAGGTAAAGGAATTGAAATTGAAACAAAAGATGGAAAAAGCGTTAAGAAAGCATGCGTTTCAGAAGGAGAAAAGGGAGATACAACTGTTCTTTTTCTCTTTTATATTGCTTAGTCATAGACCACAGAGTCATACAACTATTTTAATAATTTTCTTATGCCATAATTTTGAACAATTGTCCTAGCAAGCTATGTGTTTTGTGTTATCTTATATTTTTTTAACCATGTAAAGACTGTTGAGCAATGCAATTTGTAGTCAAATCAAATCGAGTTTGTTTTACTTCTTCATAGGCATTTGCTCATACTTTAATATATAGTTCCAAGATAAGTTATTTCCGTGCTTTCAGTTATGGTTTTTGGTTTCAGATCGAATCAACTTCTTCGCACAATGGAGTCGCACCAGCAGATCATTTCGTTGGAACTTCAAAAACCAGACGGAGGAAACATAAGAAGGGAAGACATAAAGGTAAAATCATTTCAAACGTTTTCATTATCTAAATTTGAACTAATGAATATATCTATCTTAGGACTAACATATGTACAAAATAATTACTATGTTCAAATTTCAGTAAAGGAAAGGGATCTATTAAACCTGTTCGTACGAAATATGGGATCTCCAGAGGAAAATTACTGCCACCATCTTAGAATGTATATTTTCCTTCGTTTAAAGTTTGATTTGCACGCAAAGCTCAATAATTGTTAGTATTTTTGCATTGTTCAAAACGTGAAAGGGTCATATTCTGAAATATTTGTAACGTCAAACCCATCAAGCATTCAATTTTCCAAGATATAGATTTGTTTAAATAAAATATATAATCAAAATGAAAGAATTAAAAAAAACTTACAGTGTATGAATTCCTAGAATTTAATACTATAATCCTAACAATGTGCTTTCAATTTCTATCTAATCTGGAAACTGTTCTAAGGTATTCCGCACGAAGCTTTTTGAGTGCTCTTTTTTACCGTGATAACACCACTGAATGTAAAAAAATTGGTAATGCAGACGTTTCAGTTCAATGTAAGCGCATTCGTTTATAGACTATCACTGAAGTCCTCGGAAGTTTCTCATAATCTGATTGAATTAATTAAATATTCTGATTGAATTAATATATAATTATTCAAGTCCTTGAATATAACTACATATTCACAAAGTATTGCCTGTTAAATAAAATTGTCTGATCTGCTATTTTCATGGAACATGTAATTATAAATCACTATTTACTCTCTGACTTTTACCAACGCTGTGTATAACTAAAAGAGTGGAATTCGTGGTGAAGGTGATCATTAAATAGTGTCCATGTTAGTTTTGAATAAACAATCCTTCATTCACAATAAGCTCGAACAATTAGATTTTCTCAGCTCTGTTCTGAATTTCAAACATCTCTTTGAACCAATAAAATGCTCAGGAGTGCGTGACAGATCTCTACAGGTAAAGTGCACTATGAATTCCACTGTTGCTTACGTACCTCACATTCATTTTAGCGTGTCGTTCTTGACATACTGCTTAGTTGTTGATTTCACCTTAGATCGACCTAGTCTAGTAATGAATGTATGAGATTTACAACAACAAAGAGATATGCACTTTAACTGCAGCACTAACCATTAAATTAAATGATTTGGAACCTAGCCGTTCTAGTCTCAACGACTTAAATAAAAACTATATTATTAAAAATACGATACAGGTATCCATAAGACTTTGCTTTTACCTGTCTCTCTCTGACTGATTCTTAGGGATATAATGATAGGAACCATATGCCTATCATTATGTGTTCGTGTGTCTTGTAAAATTCTGATGTATTAATAGTAAAATAAAGTAAAAAAAAATGATTTCTTTTCAAAGAGTTAGTTATAACCCTGATGAACTTCTTGCCTTCTTATATGAAATATCAAATTCAGTTCAATGTTTCATGCATGATAAACAAGGAAAAACAATATGAATTGTTTCTTTGAAGAACAAATTAATAGCATCCTGTGAGCGGGAAAAATATTATTTATTCATACAATGCTTCAAAACGGCCTGAGTACTTCAAAATCACTATCGAATTGCCTACAGTAACATTTAACACGTTGCAAAGGTTCCTGATTAGGATAAAATACACTGTAAGGGTATTTGTGTATTGATAATCACTAAATGGGAGCATAACGTTTACAAAAGAAGCAAATATTATGAATTGAATGAACAAAATATTCAACAATGGGGAATGGGCAACATAATAACTGTACGCCCTCGGAGAGTAATGTTTGATAATGACTTACCTGACTTCGATTGAGTGATCGTATCTAAATTTAAGAGATACGTTATATATTTTCATACATTAAGTACTGTCGAACCGTAGTCTTTACTTTTGCGTCCTTGCTAACTTCTAATAAATATGGCGTATCTCGGTCAGCAAAGCGAATACAGCTTGTCTTTTTTTGGCCATATTAAACCTTTATATGTATATTTATCTAACCACAAATATATCTTCAAAATTATGCATATTTAAATTACATTGTTGGTAAGTTTTGGGGTTTTTTTTATATTTCTTTATATGTGGATTGGTAATTGTATTTTGGGCTTGACCTTGTCCAAAATCATATCCATTTTTTTTCTGACCTGAATCATTAATTTGGGTTTTGTAAACAAGAAGTTTATCTTAATCTGAGTAAATAACAATGAAAATTCCCCATGAAGAGCATGGTCGACCTCATTTTTACTACATTTTATATCAGAACTTTGATTTTAATTAAGATTGCATCTTGTAAACATTTGGAACCATCCGGAATGAAATTTTCCATGTGGTACGTTTTATTTTACAATATGCTAATTGTGACCTGAGGTCAAGTGTAGGCTATGTATTTTCCAAAGAACGTTCAAGGTCACTAGGAATTTTGTACCAATAAATCACTTTTAAACCATGTTACCCTTTGTCTGATTCCAAAGTCATATAATTACATAATCACTTGTATAGTTTCTTCATTGTAATTTTCAGCAGTTTTCTTAATGTTTAGTGACTACGACACTAAATGGGGTAGAGTTACTAATAATGGTGTTACCTGCGAACACTGGTGGTTCTATCAATTCTTGTAAGAGTGATCCGTCAACAAATATGGAGAGTAAAAAATAGGACTATAGGGCAGTCACAACGAAAATATTTACTTAAAACATGAAAGTCTCAGCAAAAGGAAATCAGTAACTGAATCTGTTTCAGTAGCAAGCAAATCCAGGTGTGGAACATTGTCATGGTATTTTTTGTAATTAATTCCGCCAAAATGCAATATATTCAAATGCCAAACACATTAAGTAGTACAAGTTCAAAGAGCATTATCAAATTATCCATTAAAATTTTGAGCACAACAAAATAAGAAGTAAGTACTCTTGCGTAAGTTGTACATGAGTCTGAAACAATAAAATGAAGAGCCCTTATTATTTTCTACAATCCGTACGTATGGTCAGTTTAGTAATTGGAAAAGAAATTGCTGGAAATAAAATTGCATATCTTTTTTTTTCTAAAGATTTACTCAAAATTAATAAATAAATGATTAAATAAATCCCATGGGGGGGGCATGTATTAATTGGGGGAGGGAGACTGAGGTGGAGCAGATATCCACATGTTGAACAAGTTTATTAGCACATATAAAAGGAAGAAAGAAACCGACTTAATGAATCAAATGGGTGATCATGTTAAGTTTAATATCAATATACGATAACATCCTAGGATGTTTCAGCGTATTCATTGCGTTACACTAGTGTCAGGCAGCGGTGTTACACCTTGCAAATCATTTCGAAAACGCTCGGGCCTTCGCTTAATGATCAGAAAAACTCTACAGAAATACTCCAGTTCGCATGTAATATATGTACCGAGTTCGTTAATGACGATTATACAGAGATAGCTTATTATTAGCCTTAACATTCCCAATATTCTGTTTTCAAGTATGAACTCAGAAGAGATTTTTCTTTTACTGAACGTGACCAAATAATTCCAAAGGTATTAGAACTCTATTGATATCATTCTATATCGTATTGAGTACTTCAGCGTTTGATTTATTTTCCCACTATTTCTTTGGTGATTGCTACCATTTATACGCTGTAATAATCTATATAACTACTAAATACTCGCGATATAATTTTACTTAAAATTTTCGAGGTGTTGGGATTCCATTGTCAAATGGATATAATTACAAAAGCTTGGTGATCTTGAATAGTCCCGATGCGCACTCTTGCATGTCGTAGGTGTAGACTTATGGAGGAATCATTTATGCCCATGATTTCCAAGCCAAGAAGGTTAGACATATACGAATACGGTTGATACTGCAAGAACTGCCCTTTTGTCTTGGTCATTGTTCTGTATGTCTTTTTGTGATACCTAATTTTAGTTGGCATTATATAGCATGGCTTGTACTGATGGGACATTCAACCTACGCATAAACACAAACATACTTTAATCTTCCAAACTGTGAAAAAGCAGTAAATGCCCACTTTGCCTATGTTAATTAAAGGATACTGAGTTGTTGACATATGCACATACGTGAAATTAACACTAAACTGTCGCTCGACCCGACTATTGCTAATGTTTCAGCACAATTTATTTATATGATCAATGAAATATATAATCTAAAGAACACAAGGATATTTTAAGAAAGGATAAACATATAATTGAAATATAATATATAATGTTCACACGAGTGTGAACATTAAGTCTTATGTACTGGAGCATGTTTTGTCATATTTTTGTTTTGAACATCTTATGACAGTTTAAATTTTTTAAGACAAAGTATTTTACTTGTATGATAATTTTTTCAATTTTCAACCCTTGAAACGAAGCATGCATATCATTAAACGAAACATATCTCTCTAAAACGAAACCTTTCTTGCAATTTTAATAATGATATTCATAAGTAACAAATAAATTTTTCTCATTGCGGATAATTAACTCAGTCTTTCCATTTATATGAATTGTCTATCACTTATAAGCCTAAAGTTTAATGAAATATTGGTTTTGGAATAATGATAGTAAAGCGTACTAATTTAACCCTTCTCGAAAATCTTTGTAATATTTGTTATTCCTTGTATCAACTTATTTGCTTGACATTTCGTTATTACATCACACATCCTAGATAAAATTGTCAATCAAGCTAAGAAACAGTCACAGTTTGTCCCACTCTTCTTGACACGAGTCGTTAAAAGGAGTGGTAGCTATCTTTCAAGAAAAGATAGTGGAGCTATAGCGTTAATGTGAATACACACATATGCGATATCAACTGAGATGACGCAGGACAATTTTACTATTCACTTTTGTTTCGAAGAGAGTTGATCCTGGAATTTAACTGTCAGCATGTATCTAATACAACTGTTTT
This sequence comes from Venustaconcha ellipsiformis, assembly GCA_003401595.1. Taxonomy (NCBI): domain Eukaryota; kingdom Metazoa; phylum Mollusca; class Bivalvia; order Unionida; family Unionidae; genus Venustaconcha; species Venustaconcha ellipsiformis. The sequence goes on from QKMX01041899.1 coordinate 6,841, forward strand.
GTACTACATTTGAAGATGTGAAAACACTGGTAAACGTTTCGAAATCCCTTTAAGTAAAAATAACTAATGATAATTCCGATAACGTATTAAACATTAATTATAATGTACTCATCTTAGAACCTGCAACTAATACTAGGGCTGGGTTGCTGGCAAACGCCTGCTGCAAGGCGAATAATATAATGTTTCCCAATGTAGTAGAGCAAGTCTGAATTAGCTCCAGAAACGAAAATATCAGTAAATGGCTAATAACCTTTAGTTCCAACTTCTAAGAAACTATTGCACTGAATTGTTAAACTTCAGCAATTATTTTTTATGCATTTAAACAATACGTTTTAAAATTAAATTCATAAAGTTTTATTCCGATGGATGATTTTCCTATGCAAATGAGTACTGAACTATAAAACCAAGCCTGTGATGATAAGTCATGCAACATTATGCATGCATACTAACGAATACTGAACTATATAGCCAGGCTTGTACTAGTGGCCATTAAACACACCGGATACATTCAAACGTATAAATACAAAATAGATATGTACAAAAAACTGCAAACAAAAAACGAAACAAACTGTAAGTGCTCATATATTTGTATATAAATAAAACACATCATTGAATATTCGGCATATTTAAATGTGTGAAATTAGCAATAGACACAAAAAGGGTCCAGCGATCGTCGGGAGGTTCCTATGTATTCTTGACAGACTTCTAACGTGCCCTACTACTCGCAAAAAGACAAGTGCCAAGAAGAGAGTTAAATAAGCTGTTTTCTTTGCTAGATTGGTAGATATTTGTACCAAAGACATTTGATGCAAGAACAAAAGATCAACAAACGTTGGGACTACTTTTGTCTTTAGTAAACAGTACAGTTTGCAAAATCAAAAATTTATATACTTTTTACTTTGAACCTAAAAACGAGAGACAATCATCAGTCTTATTAATTTCCAGGTCTAACGGATGCAGGAAATGACGAAAATGGCAAAACGAAAAAAGAGAAGAGAAGAAAGAAAACGAAAAAGAAACACAGACACAAAGAACATCACGTTTACAATACAAATGTACAGACGGAAAATAGGGACCAGTCAGATTTCAAGATGGGACGCACAGAAAGCTTAAACGTTGGGGAAAGTCTATCGCTAGCCCATTTAGATATTCTCAATAAGATGGAAACAATGAACAGAGGGGACCCTGTTTCAGATGATTCTAAAATCCGCCATAGGAAAAGAAAGAAGCGTCAGAGGGAATTCTTCAGTGTGGTAGAAGAAACAGAACAAGCGGGTAGCAAACATGACCGGGATAGACACGGGAGAAGAAAGAAGAAGAAACATAAACATTCACAAAAGGAGGATAAAAGTAAAGAATATGCTGGAGAAGAACGTTTACCTCAGTTCCAAGAACCTGTGCATCAATTTGAAAATGAAGTCCACCCATCTAACAATTACACCTGACACACCGAAAATAAAATATCCGATTCGAATTTTCTGTGTACCAGCATAGTAATGAACAAGATTGTTGTTGTTGGAGTTGATTTGGTAAATATAGCTTCGTTTGGATGTTTAGTGTTTTTATTCCTACCAAGTAATATCTTTGCCTTTTTCTTTTTGTATTTAGTCATGAAAGAGAAACTGTGAATATATGTGCATTACACGAAGCCTCTTGAGGTTTTCTTAACATCTGTTGTAAAGAACATAATTTGCTATAACTAACGGTAACCGATCTGACTTAGATTACAAACATATTTTCTCTGCAATGATCCAATCTGTTACATCTTTAGTTTATGATTTAGTTAAATTTTATGCCATTTTCCCATAAAGAGCCTGAGTGAAACTCCTGCATGTATGACATTGATGTTTACTTTGCTGATAAAAATGTGGACAAAATAGGATCAGTTATGCAGCCATATCTTACCAATGTACATGACACATTGAATGCCAGAAAATATTGGCTAAACAATGTTTGATCTACAACGAGAGAAGCACAACTGACTCTTGTATATCTCTGAAACTCAACAATGAGACATCATCAAGAGCGGAAAACCGTGACTAATTGGGACCTACTTTACTGAGAATTTAACTTTCAAACAACAATTACATCAATTAAATGGTAAATCAAATAGATCTATTCTAATGATAAAATATAAAAAAAAAATTTTCATCCCACCTGGTACTAGGAAACGTTTAGTTGCTTTCCGTGCTATGTTTCATATGTATTAATATCTTTTGCATTTGTATTTATATCTTTCAATACAATGTTTGATGTTGTTTTCTTCATATTTCATATTAACCACCTTCGCTTTCTAGATTTTAGCTCCAATTTTAATGTAAATTAGGCTCTTTTTGCTAAACTGTCAAATGTTCTTTACTTGTACATATATCCGTCCTTAACATACCTTTGAAAATAAAATATTCCGTTATTGTTGACATGGTTGGTTTGGTTACCAAAATCACCAGCTCCAGAAGAATAACCCTGCACATATTTACCACCATGTTGGTCAATTCTGCGCGTCGGATAATTCTGCGCAACGATACTAACTTTCTTTGAACATTGGGTCTCGTGTTATTTTGGGTCAAAAATTCATTTTACATCCAGAAAGAACGATGGTGCTTTAAATAAGAAAAGTGATATTCATAAACTGTACAAAAATATATCACATTTCAACTCGAAATGCATATGTAAATGTGATTTCTAAATGTCAACATGAAAACCCACCACATCTTAATCCAAGTTTCCAATTTTGCAAGAAGTTATCCAACACGCACAAAATCGTTTGTCAAATAGGCGCTAGAACGGGATTTTCAAGAAATTCCCCGGTGTATAGTCTGTTTCTAACTTCTTTAGTAATTTTCCCCATACACAAGACGTTGTAAATACATTACATCCTATTCATTTTTGTTCCTTTTCCACATAATAGCTATTCATATAATGTTGAACATTGCTAATTGTTTTACAAGATCGGTTTAGTTTGCATAATATATATTGCCACTTATTGGCATTGTTATGTTGAACTTTGCGAAACCAGCTATAAACCTGACATAATTACTCGACTGAACTGCTGACAAAAACAGACAAAATTAATGTATTTATTATATATCCGGATGGAGAAACATTACATCCTTTCAAAGTTGTGCGCAAAATAGGCCGACATATTGCGAGTCATGAAAACAGCAAGTTGGTATCCGGTGTGTCCAAAATTAATACTATTTTGAACAGAATAACCTGGCGACAATTTCTTCTTTTCAAATGGTAAGCATTGCAATATTTTATTTTCTACAATCAGTCGAATTCAGTGAGCTTTTTGCTTCAATATTGGAGACGGAAACCTTACGTGCGCAG